>BJCO01012248.1:11566-25766 GCA_018326465.1 Flaveria floridana
AAGGGTTTTCCCCCCCCCCCCCCCAATTTCTTATAATGTTTTTTTTGCATTAAATACCATTATACCTTTTCATGGTCCAGTTTTTGCCATTATACCTTTTTTGCCATTATACCATTAAATACCATTATAAGTTGCTAAAAAGATGAATTTGTGTACTGTTGGGTCATTTTATGTTAATTTGAAACTTTAATATAAAAGTTTAACATGACCCAAACCACACACAAAATCATCTTTTAATGACTCAGATGTACAAAAAGAATTACAATGACTAAAACGGGACATATGAGAAGTATTATAATGAATGCTCTAACTATGATTCTAAAACTGTATTATTACAGTCATAATCATTTGAGTTGAAAATCTTTGAACGAAACAATTTAGAAGATTGTATGCATTGAAAATAGGCAATAGCTTACAATAGACCTTTGATTTTCAACTTTCATCTCATTTGAGTCATTGAGTGTCCCTATTTACCTAAACTTTTCAGTTTAACACAATACATGACCCATATCAGCCCATACGATAAGTAAAAGAGTCAAACTTGACGCCACTAATCTGATTCTTTTCTCTGATTTGTAGATTGCTGGACACAAGGACCTGCTTGAGGGTGATCCCTACTTAAAACAAAGACTTAAGTTGCGTGATTCATACATCACAACCTTAAATGTTTGTCAAGCTTATACCCTGAAGAGGACCCGTGACCCGAACTATCATGTGACCCTAAGGCCTCATATATCCAAAGAATATGCCGAGCCAAGCAAACCGGCAGATGAACTTATCCATCTGAACCCAACCAGTGAGTACGCACCCGGTTTGGAGGACACACTCATCTTGACCATGAAGGGGATTGCTGCTGGAATGCAGAACACCGGTTAAGTTAACCGTCATGCAAGCATATCGTTTTTTTCATGCTTTTTGAACATTGTCACGGCCTTGTTTACTACATGTTTTCAAGAGTTTAGCATCGATCTATGCATTGTTGAAGTTGTACCATATGCATCATCGATGGTGGTTTATCTATGAAACTAATAACTTGATGTACACTTGATTACAAGTGATATATAACTCTCCTTCCTTTTGCTTTTTTTATTTTATTAAGAACAGTTTCTAATCTACTTTTGTTTATTGCCTATTTGTGTGGACAATAACCGGAATAAACATATGTAAAATAGCTAAGGTTTTTGACGAGTGCACGGGTGTAAAAATAATATTTGTTTACATCTAAAGCCGTTTGGAAGGCCCTTGAGGTACCTAAAAGTCAATGCGGAGAAGCCAAAGTCACCTAAAAGTCAATGGGGAGAAGCCAAAGTCACTTGGTAGGATGCATGACGATGCTCAACTTCAAAAATGCATATGATTAATGTTTTTTTAAGTTTCTTTGTCATATTTAATAAAATGACAGAAGGTATAATAATAATCGGAAGCTATTCCATTGAAAATTTCATTCTTAAAAACGAACTCTTGTCACATGTCAAGTCAGCCTCCTTGCGATATGCGATATAACCATTCCAATAATCCTTATATGAAAAAAGACAACATTAGTGAATGCCACTACTAAAGAAACAAAAAGTCAGCGATGAAAAAAAAATCCTAATTCCTAAATAATTTAATCATAAAGTCATTTGTGCCGTCTTGAGAGGTACTATATATATTTAAGATCAAACATTGCAGTTTTAGGTTTGATCTAATTAGTTGTAAATCATATTTGTATTCGTCAAATTTTCGTTAAAATTTCTGTTAAATTTAAGAAAAATTATGTCAAAAAGGAAAGAAAATTGTCATTAGGAGGTGTTGAGCTTGGGGTGACCCTTTTCTTCAATATTACTTCTTTTTCTATTTTGTAAACTCTTATTCAAATATTTTTTTTTCCTTGTTTTAATCGACGAGCATAAACAATTTCTACTATATACATGCTACTCCATTTTAGCAAAGAAAAGACACATATCACTTATGAGTTTTCTTCCCTTTCTCTCTCAAATGTGATAGACATTAAAACTTTGTATCTTTTTGATCGGAAAGATGAAAAAATCGACGGAGGTGAGAGAATAAGTTGGTCTTCTCCCTAGGTGGACGTGTAAAGTTATGTCATACGAAGAGGGTGATATGTAGGCTATGGAAACACAAGATTAAATATAGCAAAAATCTCAAATTGCCTCTTGTTGGTTAGTGGTTACTATAGCTGAAGTTATGTTTCTATACAAGGAGTAATTTTATTTGTAACATACTAAAAATAAAATTTTGGATCAATTCTATTTGGAACTTGCTGAAAATAAATCTTGGTGTTTTTACTTCCAAATAGAGTGTATCATACTATTTTATTCAAGGGGTCAAAATGTCTAATATTTAAAACGTAACCTTAAAGTGAAAATAATAGTATAAACGTTAGGGACCAAGTTGCTAATCATACAGAAAAGCACATGCAAGCCAATCCTACGTGGCGCACTATGAGTGGTCGTCATACTCAAATGTCTACGCGTTGTAGATCCCTTTTGTCGTTTTCCATCCACACTTGTTGTGCATCATAAATCCTCTGAACTTCTGAAGTTTTACAGAGACCCCTTAACTTTTTATCTTTACATAATCGTCACATTAGTTTTACATGTGAATGGGAAACCCGAAAAATTTTGAGATTGGTATACAGGCATAAAACCATGTACGAGATTAGTTTTGAAATATTTCACAGGTATGGACATATTTGGCTTTTGGTGATAACCAGATGACTACTAGAAATGTAATATATGTTTATCTAAACCATACTTATACGACTTTTTTTCTATTTACTTTTATATGTTCTCTTCTTATGTTAATATAGTAATGTTTTTGGTTTTTATATTTTTACCTTCTTGGGTAATAAAAGTAGATAGTAATAAAAGTAGTAAGAAATGTACATAAGAATCACGACTCGTGCTATACCCATCACTCAACAAGTTTTGGGACTATGATCATCAGCACCCACCCTACCATCTCATTATCATCCTTTAATC
This sequence comes from Flaveria floridana, assembly GCA_018326465.1. Taxonomy (NCBI): domain Eukaryota; kingdom Viridiplantae; phylum Streptophyta; class Magnoliopsida; order Asterales; family Asteraceae; genus Flaveria; species Flaveria floridana. The sequence goes on from BJCO01012248.1 coordinate 14,551, forward strand.
ATCTCCTTCAACAGAAACAAGAATTTCATTTATTATCATATTTATCTTACTTCATGTATTCGTAAACAAATATTATCTCACAAGCAGGACATGCCAATCGTGATCAAATACCCCGACCCATTCAATCAATATCTTGTTTTAATAACTCACAAGAACCACGACTAACTTATAACATATTATAGAAAATCAAACGAACTATTCTATTAAATAGATGATTCAATAAAACATTATAGTTTTCATTCTACATAATCACCTGATATCAAATTTAACCAAAACAATGGTACCGTAGCTTAATGTAAAATTCTCAACACTACGATCATTGATTTGTTTCAAATCAAGTAACCTCGATAAACAAAAGTCATTCTATCGTTCCTTTACATATCAAAATAATACGAGTCAACCAATTTTTAGAACTTCTGTTTTCTGTGGTAGAAGTGCAAAAAAATAAACTTAGGTGGCCAGAAGTATTATTATTATTATTATTATTCAACATATGATATGAACAGGCATACACATACACAGAGGTAACTATCACACGAACGCATATTGAGCTCTGAGATCGGCATCCATGGCGGCTTCTGCAGAACGTGAAAACTTCATCTATGTCGCTAAGCTTGCGGAACAAGCCGAACGCTATGACGGTTAGTATGTTCTATTGTCTTTCTATTGTAGATCCGTTGTTTACTTGTGGATTTTGTGGTTTTGTTGTGTAATTGGTGCTTTGAACGGTGCAAGATGTTGATGTAGATGTGTGATGGTGTTTTAGTTGCATACATAGATACAAATTCGACTCGAAGGATGTAGTTAGGGTTACGAAACTATTAGTGAGTTATTCAAAAAGTGCACGGATTTAGGGTTTCTAGATTGTAGGATGTATGCATCGTATATTTCTGAAATTGAGCACAGTTTGTGATTAATTTAGTGTCTAAATAAACAGTTTCAAATCGATATTTACCTTTTGAAACTGTAGTAATTGATACTGAATTACTGATCAACACAATAAACTTTGTTGAAGTTGTAAATCGGAGCTGACTTTAATATATAAAACGTTGACTGTTTTTTAACTGAACTCTGGTAGATGAAGAGAGATATATGCACCAGTGATGTGTGCTATGTAGTTGATACCAATTGATGTATTGAAAAAGGTTTTTTAACTTTTTTTTACCACACACTGGCACTTAAACGGGAGAATTGAGTAAAAGAGAACTTCATTTTGTGTGTTTTTTCATCGTTTATAAGGCTGAATAAAAGTATGGAAGTTGATTTGATGATTGATCTGTACGGTTAGCGTTATGAACTTATGGTCTTTTTTATTGTTCAGAGATGGTGGATGCCATGAAGAAAGTAGCAAATTTGGATGTCGAATTAACTGTTGAGGAGAGAAATTTGCTGTCAGTTGGATACAAGAATGTGGTGGGTTCACGTAGGGCATCATGGAGGATACTGTCTTCCATTCAGCAAAAAGAGGAGTCAAGAGGCAATGAAGTTAATGTAAAGCGGATTAAGGAATATAGGCAGAAGGTGGAAACCGAGCTGTCTAATATTTGCAATGATATCATGACTGTGATCGATGAGCATCTGATTCCATCTTCCTCCGCTGGAGAATCTACTGTTTTCTACTACAAGATGTGAGTTTTACGTTGGGGTTTGTATTCTATCAACTTGTTTCAAGAATATAACGTTTACATAATCCAAAAGGGATACTTTTCTTTTTCATCTAGGGATGGGCAGATGTCCTTAAGTTTTTTGGGTTCTAAATATATGTAATGGGTTTTGATGGAATGCAGGAAAGGGGACTATTATAGGTATCTTGCAGAGTTCAAGTCTGGTGATGACAAAAAAGAAGCAGCTGATCTGTCACTGAAGGCTTATGAAGTAAGTTGCTTGCTATCATTTAGTTCTATGATTCTTGCATGATGAACACGTAGTGTGATGCCAATTAAGTTATATTTATAATAAAGGTTTAATTCTGTATTACGTTACTTAAGCATTTACTTAATGTTCCCCTCAGTCGGCTTCTAATGCTGCAAAGGATTTATCTCCTACTCATCCCATCCGATTGGGCTTGGCTTTGAACTTCTCGGTTTTCTATTATGAGATCATGAACTCTCCTGAAAGGTAACAATAACAGTCTTGTTGGTATTCTTATTTTTGATACAAAAAGTGCATTTTAAATTGTTTTTTCTTAAAACATTGGTTTTTATCAGAGCCTGCCACCTGGCAAAACAAGCTTTTGATGAAGCTATTTCAGAACTTGACTCTTTGAGTGAGGAGTCATACAAAGATAGCACTTTGATTATGCAGCTCCTGAGGGACAACCTCACTTTGTGGACTTCTGACATTCCAGAGGATGGAGGTAAATCGCGTATTATCCTTTATAATCTTTTTTGCATCAAATGTATAATCTTTGCTTTTTTTTTTATCTTATTAAAAATAATAAATCCGTTGTAACCTTTGCAGAAGACCAAAAGATGGAGATCACCAAATCTGGTGCAGAAGACGCCAAGGTCAGACCCATCAACAGTGATAGATTATAATCATGTTGTTTATTAATCTTCTTGATATGGTTTGTATATGTTTTTAGTTTTTTCCACAATGTGTGCTTATTAAATTTTTTAATTTTTTTATGCAGTAAAATTTGAAGGGCAACTCTACAACCTTGGAGGGAGTGGATGCGGCCTATGGTATTGTATTTGTATGCTTAAATTTCAAAGCGTTAATACGGGAACCGCGGTAGTTGTTTTCGTCTTTTCTCGTTGTAACAGTTGTTCGAATGCCTGTGAAATGGGTAGTTTATGTCATACCCTGCAGATTTATGACCCAGGCTTGTTTCTTTAAAAGGATCTATTTTAGTTAACTTAGGAGTTTTTATCTCTTTGGTGAGAATGCAAATACGAACAAGAATGTCACTGTGTCACACTTTGATTACCATGTCTTCCATTTGCTTAAATTGGACTTGGAAAACCTTAAGATTGTGATCATAAATGATGTCTAACCTTGATAATAGTTCAAGGATAATTATGAGGGTAAATGATTTGTTGAGGTCCTGAGGATGTGTTCAAGTTGGTGGGTTCGTCTGAAGCATTGGCGAACCTAGGTGGAAAAGTACGAGGTCAAGTGAGCTTGGAGATTTTGTTTTTTGTACGAGTTATCCAGTATGCTGTGTGACACGTTTTTCTATCTGTAATATACGAATAATGTTCCTGATTGACTACACGTACGAAGAGCGAGATGAAAAATTCCTGAGTTTGTTATTGGTTTGAAGGAGATAGATGGTGGAGGGAAGAAGACCAAAAGAAAACACAAACTCGCTGGTGATGGTTGGAACTTTAAAAATATTAACGTCTACTAAAACAAAAATAGTAAAAGAAGTCCTGAGCGAATGTCACGTCGTCTAACAACAAGAAAGACTCAAGATGTAGATGGAGACTTGTAGATGGGAATGTCGAGTGATGTGGTGGTAGAGGAAGGAGCAAACTAGTATAATGGGTATCACTCATACAACTTTTTAAGTTTAACTGGTATTCAAAGAAAGAATAAGGATCCCAAAATCCACATTAGAGATGGTGGATTATAATCACTTAACAACTTACAGTCGCAACCCTCGTAACCAAACCGATCCAAGGATCTTCCATGTTGGCTCATGAACTCTCACGGGCCCTTGCATTAGAGTTTCTCTAATGAAGTCGAGGATAGTTCTAAATTATAATACAACTAGGTTATATACCCGTGTATTACACAGGATTGTATAACATAATCTCATATTAGCAATATTTAAAGTTGTACAAAATTTTCATAAATAAAATATGTTTATGTTGTAAAAAATTATAAGTAAGATGACTTAAATGTCAAAAAGATAAAGCTCAATAAACCCTCATGAAACTTGAATAACTCAAGCTGAAGTATAATCACCACATGACCCTTATGTTGATTTCTTATCAGATAATTTGACATCTGCTTGATATAAGAATCTCATAAAGTAAGATTTATCTTAATTGCATTGCAAAGAACAATTTATGAAATTGTTAAGTACACATAGTTTAATATTTTAGGGCATGAAGTATAAGATAAACAATATTATTTACTCTAAATCTCGAAACATAAGAGTCATTTTCTTAGAGAGTTTATCATATATTTTTATAATTTTTCAAACTTATAGTATGAAACAATAAGAGCTATAATATCTGTACAAGCAATATAAAAATAAGTGATTAAATATTATACACACACACAATAATATTATTACATATATATATATATATATATAAATATGTACTTACCAATTGTTTGGTTGGTGATAAATGACATTGTTCAAAAGCAAGTCAAAACTCATTAACTTAAATCCATACGATATCATTAATTCGGTCACCTTGGTTGTATAACTGAAAGTCAATTTTTTAGTATTATCGATAATCCTATACTTTGTGTAAATCTAAGCTGTTCAACCACATATGAAAAGTTAGTATAATAATAAGTGCATCATAAGTAAAAATAGGGGAATAAATTTATGGCCTAGAGAAGGTTTTTATTTAGTAATAATATATATCTTCTGGTTTTTCATTGGTTATACGTGTTTATAGTAATTGAAATTCATTTTCATTTTAGTTGAATCGCATAAGAAAGTCCTCTATATATTGAGGAATATTTACTAACTCAAATGGATAATTATTGTTTTGCCACCCGTGGATATTTTCATGCACATAAGAGTTGTATTCATCATAGTTAATAAAAAAAGAAAGTTTTTCATATAACAAATTAAGAGCAGAAGACATGTTTAAATTCTAAAAGAGTGTTGATAACAAAAGTATGAGACGAAGCAAACAACAATTCACACAATACTTTTTTTTAAATGAATGAACTTACTCGATAAAAATTTGATAACACTACAAAGTAGTTCCGTTAAAAAATCAAGAGAAACTTGTGTAACTTCAAATCGAAAGGTATTAGAGAATGAGTATAGAAGCAATATTTATATAGGAAAAAGTTTAGATCAAAGATTTTTTGGTAAAGTATTTTAAATTTTGAAATTTGAGTGTTGAACCGATTTTTTTGCAATACGTTAACATTAAACAAATCTTGAAATTCAATTTCAATATGTAGAAATTTTTTAGTATATTCAAATTTTAAAATTTTAAAATCCAACCGACTGAGCATTAAAATTTTCAAATTTTCAGGAAAAACTTTACAATTTCAACCCACTTGTAATTGATTATAAGGATTAAATAAAAAAATTATAATAGAAATTATATAAATTTTTTAATTCTATATGACAATGGATGGAAAAAAATGTAAGGTTAAAAAAGAGAGTGACAAGTGGTATGAATTGTAATCATTTATTAGTATTAGATTTTACTAATGATAACCTGAAAGTTTGAAGGAAATCAATATGACTTCATTATTTTATGTTTGGTTTAATATTAGTTATTCTTTGCATATTGAGATAGTGATAAACAACCACCGTAGACATAATATTAAGTTATCTAATTGTTTTTCTTTAAAGAGGTTATTTATTGGTATGATAGTATCAGTAGGTCTAGTGGGGTCTCAAACTAGGTTAAACAACACATTAACTAATTATTATTATTTAACTTGAGATATAGACATTAACTAATTATTATTATTTAACTTGAGATATAGGGTAATGATAACATGAAAGTTTGAAGGAAATCAATATGACTTCATTATTTTATGTTTGGTTTAATATTAATTATTCTTTGCATATTGAGATAGTGATAAACAACCACCGTAGACATAACATTAAGTTATCTAATTGTTTTTCTTTAAAGAGGTTATTTATTGGTATGATAGTATCAGTAGGTCTAGTGGGGTCTCAAACTAGGTTAAACAACACATTAACTAATTATTATTATTTAACTTGAGATATAGACATTAACTAATTATTATTATTTAACTTGAGATATAGGGTAATGATAACATGAAAGTTTGAAGGAAATCAATATGACTTCATTATTTTATGTTTGGTTTAATATTAATTATTCTTTGCATATTGAGATAGTGATAAACAACCACCGTAGACATAACATTAAGTTATCTAATTGTTTTTCTTTAAAGAGGTTATTTATTGGTATGATAGTATCAGTAGGTCTAGTGGGGTCTCAAACTAGGTTAAACAACACATTAACTAATTATTATTATTTAACTTGAGATATAGACATTAACTAATTATTATTATTTAACTTGAGATATAGGGTAATGATAACATGAAAGTTTGAAGGAAATCAATATGACTTCATTATTTTATGTTTGGTTTAATATTAATTATTCTTTGCATATTGAGATAGTGATAAACAACCACCGTAGACATAACATTAAGTTATCTAATTGTTTTTCTTTAAAGAGGTTATTTATTGGTATGATAGTATCAGTAGGTCTAGTGGGGTCTCAAACTAGGTTAAACAACACATTAACTAATTATTATTATTTAACTTGAGATATAGACATTAACTAATTATTATTATTTAACTTGAGATATAGGGTAATGATAACATGAAAGTTTGAAGGAAATCAATATGACTTCATTATTTTATGTTTGGTTTAATATTAATTATTCTTTGCATATTGAGATAGTGATAAACAACCACCGTAGACATAACATTAAGTTATCTAATTGTTTTTCTTTAAAGAGGTTATTTATTGGTATGATAGTATCAGTAGGTCTAGTGGGGTCTCAAACTAGGTTAAACAACACATTAACTAATTATTATTATTTAACTTGAGATATAGACATTAACTAATTATTATTATTTAACTTGAGATATAGGGTATCTGACAGTTTGTCATTAAACATATCTACTATTTGGTTTAAATTGATGAAATGGATCATTTGTTTGGATTCTTAGTTTCACTTGGCTAGGGCAACGTTTAAATGTGTTTTCCTCCGAATGAATTAGAAAACCTTACATGTTACGTAGTTAAGTAGTGCTAAAGTCGATGCACTAAACGAGAGTTTGAGGTGGGATGAGTAAATTAGCTCGAATCGATTGGTGCATCTGCTTCTATTTTCATAGTGAATCCAAACGAATCATCCTGTGTCAATTAAATAAAGCCCGAGTAAGAAGAATTGAACACTTGACCACTACTCATGGTCCTGTACTTTGTTTAAACTGAAACCAGCTTGAGTGATTTGCTAACTAATATAAAAACTGTTTGTTGCTCAACCGCAGTAGAATATTCACTTATCTATAGTAATATAATAAATAAGCATTTTATGTCAATCAAATCATAATAAAAAATTACATGTTTTAAAAGCCAATAAGATAAAAAGTGCAAAATCATAGTGTAATAATAGTTCGGTCCACATTTTTCAACTGTCTGATTCTGAATTACAAAGACTAAAAACACTACGAACAACTTGAGTCACAGTTTAACCTGCAATTCCTTCATCCCACGAGAATATGAACTAAACTCAAAATATAAGGTTTGATACGTCAATTCACTAATTCAAAAGGGCCAAAACCATCAATCCTAAATTGATGGAGCCCTCATCTGATAAAAACAAAAAACCCAAAAATAAATACAATCGAATTCATCATTTTCCCCAAGCTTTCTCTCTCTAGAAAACATTCACTTTCTCTCTCTAAAAAGGCAAAATCCCCTTAGCGTGCATCCTAAGCTTCAATGGCGAACAGCAATCTTCCTCGAAGAATCATCAAGGTATCATCGTTCATATGTTTCTCATTTAAGATCCTTTTAATGGTGATCATCTTCGTGTATCTGAAAACCCTAACTTAGGGTTTTGACTTTCGTGTTTGTTGCAGGAAACGCAGCGTTTACTCAGCGAACCAGGTGATCTTTGAACCGTTGATTTCATTTTGTTTATATTGTGTGCTGATATGCTATCAGGAAACTGATATAATTGCTGTGTGTGTTGATGTGTATGATTGTGTGATGTAGCACCGGGAATAAGTGCATCGCCATCGGAGGATAATATGCGGTATTTTAATGTCATGATTCTTGGCCCAACACAGTCTCCTTATGAAGGTAAAATACTAAGATTGAGTTATTAGTTTGTTATATACTTGGTTTCTATGAGTGCAAGTTTAGTTTTTTAGCTTTTTTGTTGGCTATCTGCTATTCTGCTGATTGGTTTATTAGTTTATGAGCTTGTATATGTGTTTGGGATTGCTTATTCTAACGGGTTATGTTTATAAGCAGATTAGCAGAAGCAGATAATCATATTATTTCACCATTAGGGAAACTTGTAAAATTTTTCAATGCATCAGAAATAATGAGGTTGAAATAACTGATCTTGAAAACAGGTTAAGGAGATAAGCATAAACAAATAAACACACACACCCAGGGAAACCCCACACATACAATAGGGTCTTGGGGGTGGGGTTGTGAGATATGGGCAAGCCTTATCCCATGAGAATAATGAGGCTGCATTGAGAAGCATAAACCGTTTATAAACTCAAAGCCTTTATTCTTGAAATTGTTCATCTGCTTTTGAAAAGCTCAATAAGTGGATACTTGTTTAGATTTAGGAGTAGGTTCCGTTTAAAGTGTATGTAAGTTTGCCGCTTAAAAAAAGGATAAGTGTTTAGATAAGCAATTCTAAACACTCTCTTACTTGGTATTATTCTCTCGACTTGTAGGAAAAAAAGAGCCACATTTTGATCTTGTAAGAATGTTAGGTGTAGTGCTTCTAGTCTAATAATCTTACAAGCAAAATATGAAGCCGTGAATTATGAAACATGAAAGCAAATATTAAGAGGTTGCATTGACTTGAGCACTTACAGTTTCAAGTTGTGTTAGTGCTTCCATCCAAAGTAAATATAAAGTGGTTGTATTGTAGCTAGTGGTTTTGAATTTTGTTTGAAAAGTGTTGTGTTTTTAAAACAAATTAACATTTGTTGCATTTATTTTCTGACTTTTGGAACTAAAATGTTTGCGGCTAAATATCTTGGGTTTAATGACCCTCAACTGCAACAACATGTCAGTATTGGAATTTACCATTATAATCCTGGTTTGTCAGGGTGTTGTCGTATAAGAACAGTCTGTATATATGTTGAACGAGTGAAAGATTTTAATCATCATCTAGGGAAAGAGATCACTGATAGAATATTTTCATATACATATGATGAATGAAAGATTCTAATAATCATCTCAGTGAAGGAGATCATTGATAGAATATATTCATATACACATGTTGTAGAGGATGAGAGATATATAATGCAGGAACTATGTTAGAACCCGAAAATCAAACGCTTAAATATAGAACAAACAGCCTTATTCGAGATAGGCTAAATCTCCAATTACAAAGGTAAAAACCTAAGTTGATAAACAAAAACGTCCACCCCTTAAAATATGAGGGAACACTAATATTTAAACTAAACATTGGTGGGAACTGTTAACCCTCTACTCTTGAATTTTCAATTTTCAATTGTTTTCCCTCCTTTCAATTTCCCTCCGCTTGAATTCCCTCCATCCAACAACAACTGGGTCAGATCTGACCTAGATTGACCCAGATCCAATAGTGGGTTTGTATCAAAGTATGTCCACTCCTGCAGAACCCTCTTTTTACTTTCTGTTTGTTGCAGCAAGTATGTCCTCAACCGCATCTCATTTCTCTCTTATCACTCTATGAAGCTAACAAGAATGCAGGAACTAAAAAGTCATGTTCTATTTAACAGCATTGAGACCGTGGTTTTACCTTTTCTCTATTGAGTTCATGTCCTATACAACTTCTAGTCATGCGTTTTGAGTACCTCCATTTTCAATATGTACTTTTCTGTGTCAGTTTTTTTCCTTGACTTAGTCCATTAGCTTTTTTTATTTGAACAACAGTTTGTTTACAACACCTAATTCGATATAACCTTGCACTTGCAAGGATTTGAACCCATACTACTTTTGTGTGGGCAAACTGTTGGGTTTGTGAAGCCTTTTGGAGCATTGGGGGCTGACTCTAGTTATTTATTACAGCCCATATTATTTTTTCTTGTTCACCAGGTTTATAACCCTTGTTTACGTGACTTACGTCATATAAATACCCTGCTATTGTTATTGTAATTGTATCTTTGCACCTTAAGCTAATAAAAGGGAAACCCTGGTTGCAAGCTGTGGACATAGGTTACACCGACCAAACCACGTTATATTGCCGTGTTTTATTTTTATATTTTCTACTTTGGTCGTTTGTGCACGTGTGTTGTGTTGGTGTTTCACTTTTTAGCCCTAACACAAACACCATACCACTAGACTTGCTATGTCATGGGTACTTAGTCCGGTAGTTGGGAGCTTACAGTCGAGAAGATGTTTTATGTTAATTGTACTATTTACTTGTGCTTCATGGTTGAATATATATATATATATCTTATATCTTGATCATTATCAAATTATAAAGAGGGCCTTGATCATGGTTCTAATCTGTATTTTTAACTTTCTCTAAACAGGAGGAGTCTTCAAGCTGGAGCTTTTTCTGCCTGAGGAATATCCAATGTCTGCCCCCAAGGTACGGGACATCTTCTTATACATGTTTATAAAGATATCCTTAAATGGCTTTTTGTGTTTTTGCTATCTGTTTTAGTGTTCTTATGCATGCTAATAAAGAAGTTTGCTACTTTTGGTTGTTGTTTCATGGATCATGAAAACTGTTATTGTGTTAATCTACCATCCAGTGTCTTTACTTATATTTCCCAATTTATCAGAGGATTCCTTTTATGTATATATTCAGCAGCAACGGTTAACCTGACACTTATTTTTGTTTTTTCTGTTGGTAATACGCTTATGCAAGATCGATATTAATTTGCTGAACTTCTCGGCAAGCTATGTTCTGCCAGGTGTTTTATTTTAGATAGAACACCAGATCATTGGTCAAATTAAGCATATCGATATTAATTTGCTGAACTTCTCGGCAAGCTATGTTCTGCCAGGTGTTTTATTTTAGATAGAACACCAGATCATTGGTCAAATTAAGCATATCGATATTAATTTGCTGAACTTCTCGGCAAGCTATGTTCTGCCAGGTGTTTTATTTTAGATAGAACACCAGATCATTGGTCAAATTAAGCATATCGATATTAATTTGCTGAACTTCTCGGCAAGCTATGTTCTGCCAGGTGTTTTATTTTAGATAGAACACCAGATCATTGGTCAAATTAAGCATATCGATATTAATTTGCTGAACTTCTCGGCAAGCTATGTTCTGCCAGGTGTTTTATTTTAGATAGAACACCAGATCATTGGTCAAATTAAGCATA
>BJCO01012253.1:0-10086 GCA_018326465.1 Flaveria floridana
TGTTCAATGCCTAAGTCAATATATGCATAGTCCTTTAAAGTCCCATATGCAACTAGCTTTACGTGTGTTGAGGTACTTAAAGCAATCTCCAGGTCAAGGTGTTCAATGCCTAAGTCAATATATGCATAGTCCTTTAAAGTCCCATATGCAACTAGCTTTACGTGTGTTGAGGTACTTAAAGCAATCTCCAGGTCAAGGTGTTCAATGCCTAAGTCAATATATGCATAGTCCTTTAAAGTCCCATATGCAACTAGCTTTACGTGTGTTGAGGTACTTAAAGCAATCTCCAGGTCAAGGTGTTCAATGCCTAAGTCAATATATGCATAGTCCTTTAAAGTCCCATATGCAACTAGCTTTACGTGTGTTGAGGTACTTAAAGCAATCTCCAGGTCAAGGTGTTCAATGCCTAAGTCAATATATGCATAGTCCTTTAAAGTCCCATATGCAACTAGCTTTACGTGTGTTGAGGTACTTAAAGCAATCTCCAGGTCAAGGTTTATCCTTCTCAAAAGGAAATTTCTCTGAACTTAAATGTTATGTTGATTCTGATTGGGCAAAGTGCAAAACAAATAGAAGGCCAATCACTGGTTATTTTATTTTTTAGGGTGGGAACCTAATAAGTTTGAAAGGTAAAAAACAATATGTGGTTGCTCGATGCACAGCTGAAGTTGAGTATCGAGCTATGTATGATGTCATTTGTGAAGTCATGTGGTTACAAAACATTTTGAAGAAACTTCAAATAAAAGTTAAATTTCCAGTAGAGTTATTTTTGACAACTCTGCTACTTTGGCAATTGCAGCAAATCCTATTTTTCATGAGCGTACAAAACACTTTGAAATCGACTTATATTTTATTCGTGAAAAAATCTCATCAAGAATTATTCAAACAGAAAAGATTGATAAAACTAGATAAGTTACAGACATTTTCACAAAATGTTTGGGTAGTGAATAACACAAGTTTCTATGTAAACAATTAGGTTTGTCAAGCATTTTCGCTACTTGAATTAGGGGGTGTTAAAAATATATAATTCAAGTATCTTATATTTGTATAGTTTGTTGTCAATTTGTGTTTTTCTTCTTGTAAAGGGACTGTAGTCTTATTCTCGTATCTTGAAGAGTAAAGGAATTTTTTTTTTTTTGAAGTTGTCTCATCGATGGCTCCCTGCTGTCCCTTTTATGTCTCCCTTCTGGCAAATCCTCTAATGGAGAAAAATGTTTATCTTTCATAATTTCCAAAATAATCTTCTTCTGTAAGGAAACTCAAATTAACTATATAATCCTAAACCACAAGCGGTTTTTTCCCAGAAACAATTACAACAAAGAACAAAACATCTATTCAATGAACACAAGAAAAATATACGACTAACAAGACTCGGATGTATCAATATGATAATCTGATGAACAAAATATCAAAAACTTCGAACACAAAACCATATGAAACTAAATGAAAATATGAAAGAGAGACACTAAAACTTCGATATGAAACTAACGTTGTGTTCTCGGGTCTCATTTAAGTAGAGAAAAGAAAAGAAATGGAAGGAAAGAAGAAATAGTTGTGTTCCAGAGTTTTTTTTAATGGAAAGAAATGAAATGATTGTTACAAATTCATGTTCCCGAGTTTACTTAAGGATGGAAAAGAAAAGAAAGGAAAGGAAAAAGAAGCATAAAAACAATCCTTCTAAAATGGAAGGAAATGGAGAGAAAGGAAAAGAAAAAAAAGAAGAGAAAAAAAGAGAAAAGAAGAGAAATAAAAAAAGAGAAAGGAAAAGAAAAGAAAATGTTTTCTTTCTTTTCTTTCGTTAAGTAAACTCGGGAACACAGCGTAAATGAAAATGGCCAGGGCTTCACTCTTGAAACTCTATACATACAAGGGGCATATGTATCTAATGAATTATAATCAGATCCAACCCAAATACACAGCTTCAGCTCAAGCTTTTATTAGTCCAATAGCAGCTCCAGCCCAATACTAAAAAAATACAAACAAACAAAATGAACCAAATTAGAAAACATTTATTCAATCATGTGTTTAATATTGAATTAAATGAATCACATATTTTAACATGTTCCAAGAGCCCTACATAAAGGGTTGATGCTGCTACTCAAGAAACATACGAAAATATTTCACTTGTCTTCTTCTCAATCAAGTTTGTGCCTTGGTCTTCATCTTCTTGTTCGATTCAGGGAATAAATACCTGTTTTATTCTTCGGTTAATAGTCTTTTTCGTTGTAATTTTTAGCCTGATTCGCATCTAAATTGGGCCGACTAAGTCTACCATTGTAATGGTACTATTCTTGGCTATCAATTGAGAACAACACCATGTATTTTTACAATTGATAGTATTTATTGTCAAACCTTTACGATTACTTATCAAAAATCAAATTTATTCAAAGAAATTGTGTGTTAGACTCTCATAAAACACTATGTGTTTGTTACATGATCGATTCAATAGTTATAGGTTTTAGAATTCTGCTAATAAATTAAGTTAAAGAAGATCTTTCAAAACTAAAGCGTAGGATAAAAGAATTAAAGGGTCTTATCAGTTGAAAAGTTTATTTTTGTGGTTCTAAGTTTTTTTTAGTCGAAGTATTTTGTCATCATGAAAAGGGCAATTTTTGGGTTAACTTTTGTATTATTTTAGGAGGGAAATTGTAATGAACTAGTGTTTCTGCAACCCGTGAACATAGGTTATTAGCATGTCATCTGTTTATACAATCAAACGATAAAACGATAGCTTGGAACATAACCCACACTATGTGCCGTGGCTAGCAATTGTTATTGCACACTTATAGTCATGAATTACGATCGTATATACTGATACAACAGGGTGTTAAATTTTGTAATGTAACATTAAAAAAAGAAAAAAATTTACTGAATAAAAACCGGGGAGGGGGAGGGAGAGTATCGGACATGGTTTATGGGGGAACCAAACACACACCTTTCACGGGTTCGCTCATCTCTCTTTTCTCTTTACGATAATTATATTAGTTCTCTCTCCGGTCGATCTTCCTGTACCTGTTGTTATATGTTCTTCTCCACCACCCATCATCACCACCAGCAACACCACCACAGCCGCCTCGCCATTTCCTCCTCCTCTATTTGACTAATCGTTCAGTATCCAATTCAGTCTTCTACGATTGGCAACCGTCACCAGTAACACCACCATGCACACACCATGCTTTTGGTTTTTTGGATGAAAACCTAGATCATTGATGGTTTAATTATTCTTATTCTCTACATTAACTTTTCCAAGTTTCTAAGTCTATATGTTAAGAAGTGAACAAATCCAATGACAATGACCTCAAGATCTGGCATTATCATGAAGACCGGATCGGATCGGTCGGTAGTGGCGGAGCTTGAACATTCCCGTAGGGGGGTGGGGGGAGGGGCAGGGCCAAATTAAATTTTTTTAAGGGGGGCGAACTCGATATTTATATAAAAATTTACATTACCCGGCCAAAAATTTACACAAGCATACTAAAATTTAACACTATCGACGAAAAAAAGAGGGGGGGTGCCCCCCCCACTCCGCACCCGGTCCCCACTATCCTCCTCCCCTGTCGGCCGACCCAACCGGGAATTGAAGGGGTGGCCGAACCAGTTCACACCAGTTCGTTTTGGAGGGGTTCGTCCCGAATCAGTGGTCTGATCGGGAACCAGTCAGGTGATCGGACCGGATTTTGATTTTTTTTAAGTCTTTTGGATTTTATGAGTAAAAACAGAGGGTTGAATAATAAATTAGTATGTTGAACATAAGATTATTGTTAAGCTTTATATATAACTATCAAATACACACATAAATTACTTATATTGAATTATATATATAAATACATATATAAAATTCTATATATATAATTATAATGTCATCCGGTTCTTAAATACCACCAGTCTAGTAAGACACTCGGTTCGACGTTCGATCAGATTCTCAAAACATTAATTATCCCAGCAAAACTTTTTTTTTCTCTCCTTTTCTTTCGCTTACAAAGTTGCAGAAAGTAAGATAAGAAAATGAAAAAAACACTAAAATATCATACAGCAGAACAAATTAAATAAAAAGGGAGGTTGGTCCAATGCAACAATCTATCACAATTAAGTATTATTCACGCTTTTCAAATTGCATTAGTATTAAGATGACCAGGATGTATGTTCTTGTGCTATGAGATAACCATAAATATATGTATTTATAATAATAGTAATAGGTAAAAATAATTGTTTATTGTTTATTATATAATATACTACTAACAGAAATCCTAGTATATGTCTATAATGCATACTAGATTGGAAGGTTGTGTATTACAAGAGTTGGATAATGAAAACACTATACTCTATAACTCTTTATCTTTTGTTACTTAAATCACATTTTACATCTTATAATAAAAAAATGTAAAGAACAATTACAATTTAGAAATTGGCAAATACTTCTCATTCATAACAAATGTTTCCGTTGTAACTTTATCATCTTTATCTAAGATTAATATCTTCAATTCATCTACAGTTTTAACTTTAGATAAAATGACATACAAAACGGGTAAAAGCTGGTTTTTACAAAAACTACCTAATCTTAGATAGAGATAGTCCCTAACTCTTATTTATTATCATTGCATACCAAACAACTAGTAGAAATCATTTTGTCTAAAGGCATCAAAACAACTCTAGGTATAAAAGTGTGTTTTCTAATGTTACTTCAAAAATGATCTCGGTATCTATAACATGATTACCCAGTGATTTCACGTGTAGCCTTGTTCTATAACACTATTACCCA
The DNA here is from genome assembly GCA_018326465.1 of Flaveria floridana. Lineage (NCBI taxonomy): Eukaryota > Viridiplantae > Streptophyta > Magnoliopsida > Asterales > Asteraceae > Flaveria > Flaveria floridana. The sequence goes on from BJCO01012253.1 coordinate 4,760, forward strand.
ATGTTGTTGTTCTTTGATTTTGTATTCAACTTAATTATAGGTGACGTGGTTTAGGCGGAAAAGTATACGAAAGGACGTCTAGAAGAGTGACACGTGATACTAAATGTTATTCTTTTATTAGGTTTAAAGTATTTATAGTTTTAAAAAGTAAAAAGTCACTTTCAGATGAAGATAATGATAATGATAATGATAATAATATCAGTAATGCTATGATCATGTAACAACCTGTCATGGTTAAATATGATTATTTATAGTTAGTCAATTATGGTCAAAAATAGTCAATTAAAAAGATTTTACTGAATAAAAAGAAGACAACCTCAAGATGTTCAAGACCAAACAGAAATTACAATACAGAGTGAAGTCGCCAAAACATCAATAGGGAAAAACTACATAACTTGGAATAAACATTAGTTGCACCGGTTGAGATTCTTAAATTTAATATGTTTTTTTTTCCTTAAAGAATGGAAGCGCTTTGAGGTCTTCAATAATATTGGGGATATACGCCTTTGTACCCTTGAAGAATATTTGGTTTCTAGCTATGAATATATTAACAAAAGTTATTTTCTTATTGATCATCGAGTACGCACATATACATGGAGAGATCCTTGAATTGGGGATTTGTTACACCAAATAACGGAGACTAGTTCTATCTAAATACACAAAATAAAAATAAAAATTTTTTTAATTTTATACAAAAAATAGGAGGGAACCAACACAACCCTCGAATCAGGTTACATGTTGATACGCCCCCGCAAGATGGACGATCTTAAGAGAAATCCAATCTTGGATAGAAGCATGTGGTAGTGAACAAATGGTTTTGTTAGAGCATCCACTGATCATCACCTTTGATGTGAGTAACACATATGGACCCGTCTTGAACTTTCTCATGAACCAAGTGGAAGTCAAGCATAAGGTGTTTCATTCTTCAGAGGAAAACCGAGTTGGCAGAATAATGAGTAGCACTTAAGTTGTCGCAATATATAGCTGGTGTTACTATTGATTTGTAGCCAAGTTCGAACAATAGGGACATAAGCCATTGCACTTCGATAGTAACGGTGGCTACAGCTCGAAATTTAGCCTCAGTGGAGGAATGAGTCAAGGTAGGTTGTCGTTTGGAATTCCAAGCTATCGGATTGGAACCCAGGTAACAATGTAACCGGTGTGATTCTAAAAGTTTGTTTATCACCTGCCCAACATCAGTATAAGTATTTGGGTTTAATGGAGAATTACGACTTATAAATAAACCATAATGGATCATTCAATGTAGAACAATAATAATATTTTAAGGGCAGCCCAATGAATATTTTATAGGATGATGCATAATTGTGAAAGCTTGTTCACAACCAATGTTACATCAGGACTAGTTAAGGATAAATATTCACCAACAAAAGAACGGTATGTAGTGAGGTTCGGTAATGGTGTGCCATCACTTGTAGCAAGATGTACCAAGGTGGTCATAGGGGTCGAAGTTGGTTTCCAGTCGATCACTCATGTTGGCCTTAGCTAAAAAATCCAGAATAAATTTGCTTTGAGAATGGGACGAGATAAAACCTCAACTCTAAGAAAATTGGAAAGATTACCTAGATCTTTAAGAGAGAACTGATGATCTAGGGAGGTGACCAAAGAAGTAATAAGTGAGGAATTAGATCCGGTAATAATAATAATAACATTAACATACAGAAGAATATAAATAGGAGAAGTAGTGAGGTGGTGAACAAAAAGGGAAGAGTTAGAAATTATGGGCTTACATTTAGTCGAAAAGAGAAAAGATTTAAGTTCCTCGTACCAAGTTTGGGAGGCTTGACGAAGACCATAACTGGATATATGTAACTTCAAACATGGTGTGATAGGAGGAATCAGCAAACATGAGAGGTTGAGACATGTATACGATTTCAGTGAAGGTGCCTTGTAAAAAGGTGTTATTGTGTCTAATTGGCAAAGACACCAGTTTTGAGAAGCAGCTAATAAGAGAACGAGATAAAGGGAGGCGGGTAATGTTTCAACATAGTCGAGACCGGATCATTAATGAAACCCTTTAACAATGAGTCATTCTTTAAGACGATCAACTGACCCGTCAGGTTTGAATTTAGTTCGGAAAACCAATTTACAACCAACATGATTGGGAATGGATCTAGTAGTACAAGGGACCAAGTTTGGTTGTAAATAAGAGCATCATGTTCATCTTGCATTGTTTGACATCATTAAGGTTGTTTGAGAACTTGGCTGATACTTGGGATTAGGTTTGTTTTGTCTAGTTTGTTTAGGTGATGTAGGAGGTGATCATGTTGTGCTAGGAGTAGGAGAGGGAGTATGTGAAGAATTGAGGGAAGGGTTCCCTTTAGAAGGACAATATTTAGGGTGGGGATAAGTAGGGGGAGAGTTAATTATGTAAGTGATCGATGATAGGAGGGGCGGATTATGGTGGGGTTACTGTATGGGATGGAACGATATGAGTGTGAGAATGATGTTAGGAAATGAGGAGTAAATTAAGGTGAAGCCAAGTGTCAGATTAGGAGATGATAGTGTAATGGTTTTTTTTGTTAAGGATGTGTATGGAAATATAGTGTCAACAAGATAAACATGACGAGATGTATGTACATTGTTGGTGAGTGGATCGAGAAGATGGTATCCACTCTGAGAAGATGATTGGTCGATCTACAAAAATGAAAGGTGTCAATCAGGATTGAAGTTTATGGGTTAAGTGGGGACGTAGCCAAGGATATGCTAGACAATTAAAACATCCTGGTATAGGGAATTGTTATGAAGTGTAATAGTAGGAAGGCGGTTGATGAGATAGGTTGTGGTAGTAAATGCAAAGGGCTAAAATTGTAATGGCACATGTGCATGAGAAAGTAATGTAAGACCCGTTTTGACTATGTGATGATGTCTTCTCTCAGCATATCCATTATGTTCGGTTGTGAGAGGTGGAGAAGTAAGAAGAGTGATTCCACAAGAGGCAAGGTGAGATGCGAGTTTAATATATTCCTAATCATTGTCGGAGAATAGTTGTTTGATTTTGGTTTGAAAATAGTTTTCAACAAGACGTTGAAAACAAATGAAAATGGTAAGAGAATCATATTTATATTTTGATGAGTAAATCCATATATATTTAGTGAAAAGATCGACATATATGATATGATATTTAAACCCATAAAAAATGTAACAGGAGATGACCATACATCAGAAAAAATTTATTGCGATGATGGTTTACTGTGGTTGTTGTTGTTGGGTTTTGGTATGGAAAGGAGTACAACGTACCTGGGGATATTTACTTTTGAACACATAACATGAAGTAAGAGAATGTTCTTTGGCAAAACAAAATTGACAATTACTTAGGAGTTGATGAGTGTTCATAATAGGCTATTGAGGAGTAGGTAGAAGACCCGAAGAGAGTGACTGGCTTCGATTATTCCAGTATTAGTTGGAGGGTAGAGATGAGCTGCAAAGGCTGTTATACATTGGTAAAGATTGGTAGTGGTGGATCATTGTTAAACTAATGGTAGTTCATGATTAATAAGCTTCTTATGGAGAACATGGAAGGATATGGGAGTGTCCCTCACATGAATAGCATTAATGAAACTTTTATAGGAAGTAGAATCCAAGCCATTTAAAATAGCATCAGTGATGTCTTTATGGTCCATCTTTTTATCCAAAATACCGAGTTCATCGACTATGGTCTTCATAGTTTGCATATAATTAGTAATCTATCCGATGGGTGGCGAAAGGTTCCAACTAGGGAACCCAACAATAGTCGATCTTGACGAAACCAAGCAGGGTAATCGACATGAGGACTTGAAACACCAGCAACATTGGCTGTGGGTTTCGAGGAAGGGTGTGGTTTCATCAATAAATTAATTTGTAGGATTCCAAACCATGGAGTAGGGCCTCTATCTGGGTTTTCCAACTTAAATGGTTGGTGGGAAGAAGTTTAAGGGATGGGGGAAGTTGACGACAATGAGAGATTGGGTTTGAAGGGGTGAGGTGTTAATGGTGGAAGATTTAGTTCTCTTATTAGTTGATATGGTGGAAGATTGACCAGAAAAAAACAAAGAAAGTGAAGAAGATCAGCTAAAACTTAGAGAAAAGTAGGATTCCTGGCTGATACCATGTATTTATCAACCAAAGTAATTTTCTCATTGATCATTGAGTACGTACATGTACAAGGAGAGACCCTTGAATTGTGGTTTTGTTACAGCAAAAAGGGAGACTAGTTCTATCTAAATCAAAATACGAATTTAAACAAACATTAAAATTTAATACAAAAAATGTTGAGTAGGTGAAGCCACTAATTCAGCAGTGGCAAACATGCTGGTCAAAAGAAAAAGGAAAAGGGGTGGTGATCCAGGTTTCACGGCCAATGTTTTCTGAGTGGTTTTTCATCTTTGTTGTCCTATAAATAGGACTGATTTGTATCTGTAAATGTATCCCTCAAAGAAATATAAACTTCCAGTTACCCCGTGGACGTAGGTCAGTTTAGACCGAACCACGTAAATCATCGTGTTTGTGTTTGTGTGTGTCGAGATAACCTAACAACTGGTATCAGAGCTCAGGCTCTTGTTAGATTCACACAAACAGAGAGAAGAAGGTGAAGAGAGAAGTACCTGGTGAGTGAAATCGGAGCTAGCAGAAGACGCGAGCAGCAGTTGCGAACAGCAGTCGGGATCGAGCAGTCGGGACTCGGATCGAGCAGTCGCCACCGGAACCACCGAAGACGACGGATCGCCACCAGACGCCGCCGCTAGCACCGACGCCACCGCCGCCCTCTTCACTGTCGTCAGTCGCCGCCGACGCAGCAAACTCCGGCGACCCAACCGCCTCCGCCGACCGCCACTGCGCCACCGCCGCCGAGCCGCTGCCGCTGCTCAAGCAACACGACCCTCCACCGGAACCGCAACACGACTCCGCCGCCGACAGCAACAAAAACAACCGCTGCTGCTTATTGTTTGCCAATTGGAGGTTAATTGTTGATCTAATTGGTTCTGCTCCAGGAAACCGCCGCCGTACAGGTTCGATTCCGGCAAGGTTTGCCGGATTTTGATAGTTATTGCTGCTGTTCGGAGTTGGTCTTGCTGTTGGGTTGATTTTGGGGTGCGGTTGTGAGATGTGAATGTGTGTTGGAGAGAGAGAGTGTTTTGGATCTCTTTTTTGGTGGTCTGCTCACAGAGAAGAAAGAAAAGGAGCATAAAGTTTTTTTAAAAGTGGAGAAGAAAGCACGTGGTGTTCCTTTCTTTTTTTTTGAAAGAAAAAATCAAGTTTTTCTCATTGACAAAAGAGGCCCCTGCACTTTTTCACAAAGTCTCTATCATTCATAATTTGGTTGTTTATCG
>BJCO01012324.1:0-10688 GCA_018326465.1 Flaveria floridana
GAGACGAAAACCAAAGAAGAATACAGATCCAGGGTTTGAAGACCAAAACCAAGGAAGAAGACGAACCAACCTCGTGCAACAACAAACGCCGGTGTGAGGGTCGCTTACCCGTTGTGGCGACGGTCGCCAGTGCGAAGGTCGCCGGTGGGGGGGCGACGGTGCGGTGGTCGCCCGTTGGGCGAGAGAGAGAGCAGAGCGAGAGGGAGAGCGCCGAGCTATGTCGCCGGTGGGGGGGCGATGGTGCGGTGGTCGCCCGTTGGGCGAGAGAGAGAGCAGAGCGAGAGGGAGAGCGTTTAGCTACTGTAGTACTGTAGCTAAGGCCTTATATCTTTAATATATATATAATTCCTTTCATTAGTATTTTTGTGATACATGTGAAGCATTATCATTTGTGCTTTATAAATACACATTCTCTTATTAATAATATTTTTTATTTGATATTTTTCATCAAGCCAATCAAGAATTTACATCCGGTAGCAAATTATGTATTTTGTTTTGGACATTCAGACTAGTTTAACAATTGCTTATTAATTTTTTTAATTTTTTTTACTATATTAGATGTAAAAAGCAAATGACTAAAATGTCACTCATGCGAGGATCGCATAACTAAATTAACCATACATTTGGATGGTGGTTAGTGTAAATGATAATATGTGTGCAAATTTGTTTAAATAAAGGATATTGTATGTAATTATTAAAACTAAAGGACATAATATGCAATTTAATATATTAATAAAGGACACAATTTATAATTTACTCTATATTAGAAATCAATTTGAATTACTCTAATTTTAAACCGAACGTATTCTAATTTAACATAAAATTCAAACCTTTGAAGAGGATAACTTGGTATGAACAAGAGGAAACATAAGCCACAATTCATGAAGCTTAAATGTTGATGCTAAAAGAACTTTTCATCAAGTTAGAGTAACATTGAGACTGATCATAGTGTAAAATCGGCCAAATTAAGGTTCACTAGTCTAGTTAGTTTGACGGATTAACAGTTTGAGTTTGATAGTATAAACTGATTTTTTAAACCATTGGTTTGTATCTAACATTGATCAATAATAAATACAATTCATTGTTATAATACATGTATAACTACATATTAGAAAAATAAATATAAAAGGACACATGCTAAATGCCTAAACCAACTATTTTAAGTTTTTAAACCCAACCGAACTGTTAAAAAGAAAAAGAAACATAAAAACTAAACCATGAATCAAGCTTTTTGGATAGCGCACCAGTCAAACCGTTTAAATAATAATAACAATTAGTTTTAAGTTCATAGATATTAAGGAAGTTTGACTCGTACATACTATTCTTTCGAATAAGAGTTAAAGAAGTATAGAAATAAACCAAAAGGCGCATCTAGTGTAGTGGTATCATAGTACCCTCCCACGGTACTGACCGGGGTTCGATTCCCCGGATGCGCATATTTTGTTTTTACTTTTTTAAAATTAAAACACTTTACATTTTTATTATTTAAAAGAAAGAGAATTCTTTATATTTTATTTATTTTTAAGGAAAGCATATACTTTATATTTTACTTCTAAAGAAAAGAAAATACTTTGTATATCAAAAAATAAGATTCTTTATATCTTTTAACTGGAATAATTAAAATACTTTATAGTTTAAGAAAATAACATTTATTTTTTTCGTTATTTTTTGGGTTTGACTCGCGCTCGAAGTAAAAATGCTCTCGGTTGAGTCAAAGGTTTTTTCCAGTTGTGAGTTTTCTTCAAAGAGAGTTAGGGGTACGGTCTTGACTGGGATACGAATAAGCAAGTCCTATTAAAATAACACTTATTATCTGAATCCAGAGTCCTATAATTGCATTTAAAAAGAAAGCAATTATTTCTTAAATATTTGGTCAATTGTGAAAGAAGTTTGTAAGGAATTTCAGGCCGTATGACTTTGTCTTCCAATAAAACTATTTTAATAAGTTTGTCAATGTTTCTAGAAAATTTTCAAAATGACATGAGCATGATTGAGCAATCTAACCGAAACTTGTGTTTAACTACTAACCGAATATTGTGTTTAACTACTAACCGAATATTGTGTTTAATCACTAGCTAATATACCAGATGAATATGAAATATAAGTTTAAAACCTCACATTTTCCCTTCGTTGGTTAATCGTGATTAAAGACTATATTGACTACTTGGTGGTTTTCAAATCACTAGATTATAGAAATCTATAAAAATTACATCACTTTCTATTTAATGAAACTTGTAATGTTAGTTTTAAGACTCACGTTTCCCCTATTGGTTAATCGAGTTTTAAGACTAAATAGACTAGTCGGTTCGGTTATGGTCCAGTTTTAAAATTGCAAGATTATAGAAATGTCTATAAGTTTAATAGAACTTATATTGCTATGTTCTATTTAATAAAACTTAAAATTCTTACAATTAACCAACTCGGTACGATGGATCATGTCATATTTCATTTGAGAAAACATATTTTCTGAATATGTAAGTTAAAAATTTACATTCATGTTAGAAATTATTTAGTAGAAACAATAGCAACTTTGTCCGATCTTTTTATTATTTTTCTTTCCCTTGTTCTTTAATGTGTCCGGTCCATAAAATTCACAAAAATTACGATTTTAGGTAGTCTTCGTATGTATAAATTAGCAATTAGCAAACTAATGAGTTAGGTTTCTTATTCAATAAGCTTATCTTAATAGCACCAGTAACGAGTCATCAAAGGACACATGACATTGTTCACGAACAAACAAACCGTTATGGTGTGGCGTCAAGGATTGAGATGGTGGAGTTTCGGCGTACTCCTAAAACGTCAAATCAAATACACCCTTCTTGATTTTTGGTGTGGAGCAGAAGATATATTACTCATTTGACAAGTTAAAATGGATGATACAATATAAGGCTATCAACTATTAACCATTCTCCATTCCTCTACTAAATGTTACATGACCGTCACAACACACTCTCTAACACTCCATTCTACACCACTCAACCAATGAAATGGACTCCTTTGCGCACCTGTTCATTATTAGATAAAAGTTTTAATTTCAATCGTTAAATACATTATAATAAATAAAAACTAAATAAGTATAAGATTTAAATTACATAATAAATAAAATGCAACTAAAAGTTTGATATAAGAGCAATTAAAAACTTTCATTAATAAATACAAAAATTACATAAAAGAAACATAAGTAAACAATACATGATAAAAATAACAACCTACTCTTCATCAATCGCTCGTTATTTTTGTTTTGTAAATATGCCCTACCAAATCTGACTTAAGGATGTGATGTATTTCTTCGTCATGAAATTGTTGATTGATTATTTCTAGTTGTTGTGCATCATCAAGTTCTTCTGCTTCTTTTTGAACGTAGGTTATTGTCACAACTGAAAATGAGACATGCAAAACTAGGATTAATCATATGAGGTTTTTAAACTCAGCTTTTGTCATTATTCTTGATCCCTCTATTGATATGTTAAGTTAATTAATTTAGTTATTAAATTACTTTACACGTAATATCTTTTTTTTAACGACTAACACGTATCATTTTAAAATCTACTCTTAAATCAATTATTATTTGTTTTGTAGGACTTACATTAATATCACTTTCGTATGAAACACATCACATATCACCAGACCAAGAGACCATCGACTTTACATATAATAGTTAATTCTATTCTCATATGTTATTCCGTGGTAAAATATTGATTTTTATGATGTAAACCCTTCAGCCTTTTTTATTTTTTGATTTTTTATTTCAAACTAATAGTAATAAGCCTTCCAGGGGTAGAAAGGTAATTTTCTTGATCATGGTTGTTAGTGGAAATTGAAAAGTTTATTATGGGATTAGGTGGAAGCCAGAGCCAACCAAACACCCTCACAACCTTCCAAAACCCGGTTTGTTATTTTGTTCACTATTCTCATAAATACATCGGGCGGACGTGGGGTTGGCATAAAAAACCAGACACGACACGATAAGGCACGAACACTATAAGTGCTAATACGAACATGACACGATAACTAATCATGTCATTTTTTCCAGACACGAACACGAACCTGTTTAGAAACAGTTTACACAATAAGATCTGTTAAGAGACACGATAAAAATCACACGTTTAGTGAAATAAAAATTGAATGAAATCCATCAAAATCCTGAATATACCATAATCTTTATCATGACAATCCTTGATATTTTTGTAATAAAAGTCAATAAAAAGTCTATTTTAACATATAACATAGTTTAATAAGGTAATATACGAAGTATGAAGAGGGCTCAGGCGGAGGCCGGAGGCTTGATCTGCGGTACTGTGACAGTCGTATTTGATTGAAACAGTTTGGCAAGGGATAATGTTTTTAAATTAAACATGAAAAATAATGACATATATCATAAATATATATATTAACTATTTTAATAAGCTAAAAATATAAACAGTTCTTAACATGTGCGTTAACAGGTTAACAGGTGTTTGATCTGTTAAGACACGATTTTTATCGTGTCTTTAACTTGTCGATCTGTTAATGACACGAACTTGTTAAGCTTAAACACGAAACCTGTTAACTTCGTGTCGTGTCGTATCGTGTCGTGTCGTGTTAACAGGTTCGTGTCAGAAATTGACAGCTCTAGACTGACGGTCAGACTAGAAACCGTTATAGTAAATTATATTTGAATAAACTATTTTTAAATTGACAGGTTATTGGTTGGACATTTTTTATATTTTTTCTTTAATTTTTACTTTCAAAATCTTACTATTGATTCATTTATTATTTTAAGTTTTATATATTTTATTCGAACTTTATATATCTTGTAAACATTTAAATCAAATGAGAAGATAGTATAGTTATGTAAATAAAACCTTTTTTTTCCCTTTATCTCTTGTTTATTTTTAGTTTTTCTTTAACAACAACAATACATATATTATATATGTATTCATTAAGGACTAGCATGATACTAGTTTTTTGAACCACCCATCATCCTACAAATTACATACATGACATTAAATATCTACCACCACTATACATTTGATCGAGAAGCTACGAAGTGGATCATTTACCTATATAGCTCAATTAAAAGAAAGCTTCCTACATCATCTATTTGAGCCTTTAAGGCCCATTGAAAAGTTTGAATCTTGATTTTGTTGGAAGCTTATCGATTGACGGTCCTTCCTTCTCGAATATCCACCTGTACGTTACGAGCTTTCCAAATAAACCATACAGATGAGTAGACCATAAAAGTTTTCACCTTAGCCGTGTTGCTTCTAAAGTCCTGTGAAGTTACGATCCAGAAGGAAGTGAAAGGATGGGCAATGAATAGAGTTGATACCTGACCATCATGCGATTAGTCTCCATAGTTGCATAGCCACAATGCAACGGGACGGGGACATGCAGTGCTAGAGAGTCAGAAATGATGCATCTAACATGTAAGTATAGTTATTTATATTTTGTACATGTCATATAATGTATTGTTATAAGCGATTGTGGATTTTTATTTATGATCTAATGTTTATATACGTGACATATGCCACCCTCTAGCCGGTCGTGGTGTTACACCATGACAACTGAGTTTGGTGAATAATACATCAGTCTCTTTCTACCTCTTAATCAATAACTGAATACCACACACTACATTTCTATTTATACCAAGCACCTAATAAGTAAACAAGTTAAAAACAAATACTAACAATTATCTTGACCAAATACATAAACATAATTAGTTTAAAAATTAAACATACTATAATATCCGACTTACACTAACCAATATTGTTCGCTTTGTATACACGAAACTCACGGATTTTCTTCTGGTTATTCGAATGAAAACTTTCCATGATGTCATCTATCATTGGATTACTCCCAACTAAACATGTTTCACTATAGAGTTCTCTCATCCATAACTAATAGCCTAACATACGTTAGTGATATACGAGACGTGGCATTCTTTATGGCCTAATATCTTTTCCATGGACAAAACAATACAGAATGATGTGAGATTTACCTATCATAAACACCCCCCTTTGGGACTCATCATCCCTGCCCCATCATTATAAACAGAACCTAATGAGAGTGGCATTTATGTGTTGTTAGTTTCTTTTGATCTTCAGAGTTGCAAAGATGCTCTTAGTTACGTAATTTATTAACCCCTGTCGAATCTTGTCGGTATGCATTATAGCGCAGTCGTGCAGGGTATGTGCACGATTTTACTTGATCAAGTTATGAGAATAAGAAAACCCTAGTCAACGCAGTCGCGCTTGCGTTAAGTGTGTTGGTACTTGCCCTAAGCATGGTCTGATGCAATAAGAACAAGAAGAAGAAGAAGAAGAACTCAGAGGAAAGAAGGGAGAAGTACTCTCGTATTCATTGCATACCGAATAAGGTGTTACAACCAACTATATAACGACCTTAACGAACTATTAACTAATTTGTTTACAAGTACAATTAAGCCCCTCAACTATTATTTATGACAAAAGCAGTCCTTTAACTATTCAATACACAACAATACCCCCCCGTTAAGCATCTTCTTGTCCCCAAGAAGTAAAATCTGGAAAACGGATCTTCATATCAGACAAGAATTCCCAAGTAGCATCTGAAGGAGAAGAGTCAGTCCAATGGACAAGAACTTGCAAAGCAGCACGATTGTGGCGCTTGACCAAACGCTTGTCCAAAATAGCCAAAGGTTGCTTGTAGAACCTGGAGTCAGTCGGAATGGGAACAATTTTGAGATGGGGACCAACAACCTTCTTCAAAAGTGATACATGAAAGGTGGAGTGAAGGAGGATATCACTTGGGAGATCCAAACGATAAGCGACCTGACCCACCTTTTCAATGATCAGGAAAGGTCCAAAATACTTCGGGGTCAATTTAGAATGCTTGTGAAGACGAGCTGAATTCTGCATATAAGGTTGTAAACGAAGGTACACCCAATCACCAATATTAAATGTTCGTTCAGAGCGATGCTTATCTGCTTGTTGCTTCATATGATTCTGAGCACGCAATAACGAATGGCGCAATACTTGAATAGTAGCCTCACGAGCCTGCATAGCAGTGTCAACAGAAGCTTCAGGGCTATCCTTCGGAACATAGGGAAGGTGCACAGGTGGATCATATCCATAAAGAGCCTTGAAAGGGGTCATTTGAATGGCAGAATGGAAGGAAGAATTGTACCAATATTCAGCCAATGATAACCAATGAACCTAAGAAGTTGGTCGTTCCATAACCATGCATCGTAAGTAGCTCTCAATACATCGATTAACCACCTCCGTCTGACCATCCGTTTGGGGGTGGAATACAGTAGATAACTTCTGTTGTACCCCTAATAAATTCATGAATTCTTGCCAAAAACGACTAAGAAAAATGGGATCACGGTCAGAAATAATGGATATGGGGCAACCATGCAGTTTATAAACTGAATCCAGGAACACTTGAGCAATGGTAGCTGCTGAATAGGGGTGCTTTAAAGCAACAAGATGGCAGTATTTAGTAAGACGATCCGCTACCACAAAGATAGTATCTTTACCCATAGACTTGGGAAGGCCGCCTATAAAATCCATACTAAGATCGACGAAAACAGCATGGGGAATAGGCAAAGGTTGGAGTAACCCCGGAGAAGGTACATTCTCCCCTTTAGCTCGGTGACAAGTGTCATATTGTTTGACAAAAGCACGCACCATACGAGATAAACCCTTCAAGAAAAAAATAGCTTTAATCCGCTGGGTTGTAACATGAACCCCAGAATGACCCCCAATAGATGTACCATGAAAAATGGAAATAATATCATTTCTCAATTGAGAATCATTCCCCACCACTAACTTTTGTTTCTTGTATAAAAGAGAATCTTTCCAAGTATAGTGAGGTAGTGTTTGACCTTGCTGCAAGGAAGAGATAAGTTGTTGAAGGTCTGTATCTGTTTGCCAGCTAGCTTGGATTCGTTGTAATAACAAGGGATCCCAAAAAGATAGGTGCAAGTTAAAGATAGTGGCACCTTGGACACGAGATAAAGCATCAGCAGCCTTGTTTTCGACACCTTTCTTGTAAACAATTTCATAATCATAATTCATCAGTTTGGCCAACCAAGTATGTTGTAAAGGAGTTGTAATTTTTTGTCCCAACAAGTATTTCAAACTTTGTTGATCTGTGCGTATGATGAAGTGGCCTGAAATCAGGTAGTAATGCCAATGTTTAACCGCCATAAGGATTGCTAATAACTCCTTTTCATACACAGATAGAGTTTGTTGTTTAGGTGAGAGGGATTTACTGATGAAAGAGAGTGGATGTTGGGATTGCATTAAAACAGCTCCTAGACCACCATTAGAAGCATCAGTTTCAACAACGAATTGTTGAGAAAAGTCAGGAAGAGCCAAAACAGGAGCAGTGGTAAGAGCCACCTTAAGATCATCAAATGCAGTTTGAGCAGCTATATTCCAAGTAAAGCAGTCTTTCTTGAGTATATCATGTAAGGGTCGAACTATTTGACCAAAGGATTTGATAAACCGCCGGTAATAACCAGCGAGGCCCAAGAACCCTCGTAATTGATTCAATGAAGTGGGCACGGGCCATTCTTGAATAGCTGCAATTTTACTAGGATCAGTTCTAACTCCTTCCCCAGATATAATATGGCCAAGATACTCAACTGCTAACCCACCAAAAGAGCATTTAGATCGTTTAGCAAAGAGCTGATTAGCTCGTAACAATGTCAATACTTGTTGCAAATGGAGTAAATGTTGGGAATATGTCTTACTATAGATGAGAATGTCATCAAAGAAGACAAGTACACATTTGCGAAGCAATGGTTTGAAAACATGATTCATAAGGGCTTGGAAGGTGGCCGGGGCATTAGTAAGGCCAAAAGGCATCACTAAGAACTCATAGTGACCCTCATGTGTACGGAATGTGGTCTTATAAATGTCATCTTCGAACATGCGCACCTGATGATACCCCGAGCGGAGGTCCAACTTAGAGAAAATAGAAGATTGTCCCAATTCATCCAACAACTCTTCAATGAGAGGAATTGGAAACTTGTTCTTAACTGTGGCCTCATTCAAGCGTCTATAATCCATACACATCCTCCACTGGCCATCTTTTTTCTTAACCAAAACCACCGGGGCTGCAAACTCACTGTGGCTATCACGAATAACACCAGATTCTTTTAACTCGGCAGTCATTTTTTCGATAACATCCTTCTGACCCACGGGATAATGATATGGTTTCTGGAAAATAGGCCCCACTCCTTCCTTAAGGATAATACGATGGTCAAAGTGTCTTGAAGGAGGTAATGTAGTTGGCACCTCAAAGACATCTTTGAACTGATCCAATAAGGCGACCAACTGATCATTCTTTTGCTGTTGTAAAATCTTTGAATTAAAACGTTTCTCCCCAACACTATGAGTAAGGTGCATACTACATAGTTGAGCTGAAACATGAGTGTGTTTTTGGAATATTTTGTGGACCTTCTCAACAGAACAAAGAGACAATTGATTATCAACCAATCCTTTTAATTCAATAGCAGTCCCTTCCAATATGAATTTCATAGTCATATTATTAAAATTCCACAGGATATCATTCAATGGTAATAACCATTGTACTCCCAAAATCATATCATAATTTTCTAAGGGAATTAATAGGACTTCAGTGGTAAACCACTTACCCTGCATACACCATTGGAATTGAGGACAGATCTGGGTACAATAGAGTTGATTTCCATCAGCTACACTGACATTAAGGGGTTTAATGTCTTGAAGTGTACAATGTAACTTCTTTGCCAATCGGGAGTCAATGAAATTATGAGTTGACCCAGAGTCTATAAGAATATGCAGCTGTTTAGTGCCCGTAGTACCTTGCACCCTCATTATGGCAAAAGAATGACTACCCATAAGAGCATTTACGGACAACTGAGGATCAAATTCCTCTTCTTGAGCAACACAAATATCTTCATTCTCATGGCCATCCACTTTAATTAAAAATAGTTGTTTCTTTTGGCATTTGTGAGTGGGAGAAAATTTCTCTGTGCACCAAAAGCATTCACCATTGGCACGCTTGACAGCCATTTCTTTACTAGAGAGTGTCTTGACACCTGAATTACTGCCATTATTAGTACCAAACTTGGAATTTGGGGTGGGAAGCAGTGGTAATTTGGAAATGTTAGTAGGTGACACTAACTTTAAAGTGATACTTAAAGGCTTGGTGTTGGTAGAACCACTAGAAGAAGGGTTGCCAGTAAGTTTCTTCCACAAATTCAAGTGATTCAAATGCTGAATTCGAGCTAAACTGAAGGCTTCATGTAAGGATTTTGGCTGGAACATTTGTACAGGACCTTTAACCTCTTCCTTCAATCCTTTTAAAAAAAGACTAATAGCTTGAGGATCTGTGACATGTATCTTATTAAGTAGTGAATCGAATTTGTTGCAATATTCTTTGAATTCATCACCCGTTTGATGTAGTAACGCAATTTCTTGCATAGGATCCTCATACAATGTGTTCGAAAAACGATTAGTAATGGCTCGAACATAATCCACCCACTGTAACTCCACTACAGTTGCTCCTCTGGCTCTCATGAACGATTGATGCCATTCCAGTGCATCATCCTGCAGATGAATCACTGCATAGTGCAACTTCATGTTCTCTGGTGTTTCATCGACGATGAAGAAATGTTCACATCTATAGAGCCATCCGTTCACATCCTTGCCATTGAATTTTGGAAATTCAATCTT
>BJCO01012333.1:0-21866 GCA_018326465.1 Flaveria floridana
GGTAAGTCATGGACATGTCATGACTACCATATCTTAGATAATATTTTATCTAAGATACCTTAACTCTAGCATTGTAGTATATGCTTTAGTCATAGGCTTCTAACTGGTATCAAAGTATATCCGGCTGTAGATAGTAGTATATATAGTTTCTCATTGTAACTCATAAGTATGCTTGTGAGAGTCTTGTAACACTTTGAGTTGAGAAGTAATATATACAAGTATCTTGAAAATTATATCTGTGTGCTTTTCTGCTACTTAGTATATTATTATCAGCTTTTAGATAAGACTCTGCTTAATCTGATTTAAGTGTAGCATTTATGAGTTGAGAGAAAACCAAGTTCTAAGTGACAAAAACGATCCTGCAATTTAGTTGAAGATTCGAGATAGCTACGGGAACCTAGAAGTGGTGTCAAAGCTATTGGCTCTTGATTTTGAGACGTTTGAATCATTTCATGGTTGTTTTCATCAAGATATCATCTTCTTTTTCTTGTTCTTTTTGTTTACTATAGTAGGTGCTTTATTTAGACTTGATTTTGATGAATATGTGTTTGATTTGACATTTTGATCCGATAGAAATATGACTAGTGTCACACCCCGGGTCGGGTACACTAGGACAAGTGAGCCAGATCGGTGGTATCGACTAATCAGTCCCAATTGATATTTTATTTTATAAGTTAGCAAAATTCTTTTTTCTGAATGCTTTTATAAATATTTAACTTCATTGGTTGACTTTTCATTTCATTGGCATGTATTCATCTTCCTAGATTCCTGTAGGCGTTCCTGTGATGCTTATGTTAAACCATAACCTTTATTTGCATTATAGATGTGTATTATTTTCCAGAAATGGTTTTAATTTGACACGTAAGCATAAAGGTAATAAATCATGTTACCTAACACTTTTAATAAAATTAAAACAACATGATTAATATTAATTTATTAAAAAAACTTGTTTTATAGTTGTCCTATATTAATGACAGGCTTCGACATGGGAAGCTGGTATATACTAAATTCATCCGATTCACATGTTTTGAAATGATTCAACCCCATTATGGCATAACACACAGTTACCAATCAATGTGTGTATTCTCGATCGATATACGTAAAATCTATGAATGGTCACTTAAACCCTTGCTTAATAACATTTATATAATCATATACTGGTTTAAAAACAATATAATCATTTTCATATAGACATTTCATAAGCATGCTAGAAATCATTTTGTGGTCATAAACCAAGTATGCAAATAGAGTTTGAGAAACATGTTCACTTTGCACTTGGTCAGAATCATAGCTTACACTTTTCTATAACCTTAATGGCACTTCCAAAGCGCTTCCTTAAGCTCAACGAGGTATAACACTCGCTTACACATGGTATAATAGGGTTTTTTGGAGTACAATGGCAATACACACATATTTTGGATGTGTAGATTTAACTACATACTACAGGAATTTATAGCATATATGTGGGTCCCTTCACAGACTGCTAGGGGAAAGGGTGGCTGACCACTACCTTGCCATGGCGGCTGAGATCATTTGGTCCAATCGAATTTTAACACGTGTTAACACATGTTGTTTTTAAAGGATTCTCAGTAGACACGTGTCATTCTAGGATGACATGTGTCATCCCCTCAGTCCTCGCCAGCATGCCATGTGTCAGCACCTGAGAGTTTTGCTTGGAGAGCATATAGCGGATCATTAAGTGTTAGCATAGTATTCCGCTATGCTAAATTCCTAAAACCCTAGTTCATTGCTTGGCGGTCCGCCAAGCCTCCTAGTTATGGTTCCTAACCCCAATTCTCATTATTTTTCATTTCTAACCCTGAAAATAATACTAATTGACAATTATTATATCCACTTAAGCCTCCTAGCTCTAACAGACCATAATAGATCTTAAATTGAACCACTTGACCATAACCAACCTTAATTAACCATCGATAACTCCAAGTGAACATTATTTATCCTTATTCACCAATATTGACCCTAACTAGCTGTAGTTGACAACAGTTCATCCTAATCGGCTAATGATAACCCAAAGCAACCGTAGTTAAGTGATAATGAACCTAATCAACTGTAAATGGCTAATAATGATAATAATTGTTGGACCCTGAAAGGATCATACATGCCAATTCAAGAGGTGGTTGAAGGTTGTTTTGTTGGAAACTCCCACAAGTCCAAGAAGATATACGGGTTAAGAAACAGAAAAATAATGCCAAGTATCGACTTTCTGCATTATTATATGCGGATGACCAATGAACAAAATGCTGAAAAGTATTTGTTCATTGGCATTTCTAACACGAATAGTCAAAACAAATACGGCTAAGTATGTTTCATTCGCATTTACTAATGCGGATGTGCAGATACAAATACACTTAAGTATTTGTTCATCCACATTAGTCAATGATGATGAACATACTTAATGCGGAAGATCAAGAGAAGAAATGCTGATGAAGAACAAGACATCTGCATTAGTTAATGCGGATGAACATACACAAATGCTGATTACTGTTTGTACTTAAACTAGTATTCTAATGTATAGTTGTCAGGGTAGTTTAGTCATTTTGTAAAAGGTATTATATCAGCCTATAAATAGAATAGAATACCCTACTTGTGTAAGTTTCTTAGAAGTTTCTCACAAGTTTTGATTGTCATATGTTTCGGAGGTGTCAAGTTACTATATTGTGCTGAAATTGTAGCACCCAATGTAAGTTGTTTAACAACATAAATAACAAAGCATTTATGAATATTTTCAGCATTTTAATATTCTTTGATTCTGTATTTTCGCTACTTAATCATTGACTCAATCATCATATTCGATCCTATTTGAAGTCATATCAATTGAGATTCTCAATCTCAAATCCAGTCAATAATTAAATGTAAGTGATAGTTATTAAACCTACATGATCAAAAGTTAACAATCAATCATAATTTTCAAATAGTGAGACACTTTAGGTAATTATAAAAAATAAATGTCCATATTTGGCTCTTCTTAACCATAAATAGCCATATTTGGCTTTAATTGACCATAATTGACCTTCATTGGAACTAAAGTACTATAATAATACTTTATTGATAATCAATTGCTCCAATTTACCATTTGTTGGGTTTGAGAATTCAAACTCGACAGTTAATATGAATGGGATAATTATTAAACATTGAAGTATAATGTATTTGTTAATTATGGAGAAATTAATTTCCGTACCAGCCGCAAATGATCATGATTGTGAAGATTACGGATGAGCTGAAGACCAAACCTATTTCGTACTGTAATTTTCCATTACCAAACTCCATTAGTTCCATTTGGTCTTGCATACATATGTTATGAGTACAAACTGGTTGTCGTTGAACATTGGTGACCTAATAACAATCAACTATGATTAACAAATAAGAATCTAATTAATAATTTTGATTATTAATTTGTAGTTATGTGATTCATGAATTTTAAATATTATTTGTGAATTGCTTTGTTATATGCCAACGTGTTATATTTGATTAACGTGTTTTGTTATCAGTTGAAATATATAATTATTATTGTTGAATAATAATATATGAGTTTTGTAGTTAAAATTTATTTAAACAATATTAAAAAGATGAAGTTTTATAAAATGTAAACAAGTAGGGTTAAGTTTGTAATTACCATAAAACATAATATTACCAAAAATTAAACCCTAGCCCCCATTACCCATCCCCATCCCCTCCCTTTGCGATTTTGATCAAGAAACAACATAGATACTTCGAATTTGGCATCAATTGAACTTTACAAGGCTGTAGCAAGCATAATTCTTGATCATTACATGATTACAGGTTAGATTTTTGATTTGATTTCATAGTTTTGGTTCAAGAACAACCCTAGTTCAATTAACATGATGAATGTCAAAATTGATGTTGTTTGATGATGTTTTGATGTTAGTTGTATTGCATTGATGTTCGTTTACGTGGATCATGCAAGAAATTCATGGAATTGATATGTTGTTCAAACCTTAATATAAGTAGTAACTTTTGTGCACGAGAATTGGGAATTTGGATGAATTGGTGATGATTATCATGTCTAGATGATGGCTATGAACTTGATTAGGTATAAAGTTGATGAATTTATCAATGTATTGGAAGATAGATTGATTTGTGAGTGTTACTTTCCCGAAAGGGAAACTTTATTGATATGAATCATTGGATATTATGAATTGGACATGTTCATGATGTTAGGATCATACTAGAATACTTGTTGATGATGTCTAATGTAATAGAATGTGTCAATTGGGTCGTGTGGATACTTGATGGATTATTTAGAAAATTTAGGTTTTACTGAATATTGTAAGATGTTGGGTCATGTTAGGAGATTAAGGAATCATATTTTGGATTATTATAGATCATTGTCATGTATGTTAGTTGGTGTGAATTATGTTGAATAATATGATAATGATCGTCATACATGCATGCGAATGTGAGGCTCCTACTTAGTAGGACTGGCAGGGTTTAGGGTGTGAAGTCATGAGTGGATTCATATGGCATGTAGTGCATGATTAAACTTAATGTATGATTTATTAGTTGTGATGTAATCATAATTGTGTTGAGCATGTTGATTGTTTGAGATTCGCATGAGCTGTATGATAATCTATGTTGGTATGATGATCTTGATAGAACTTAAGATTGATGATGTGGCATGTATGAATAACTTCTATGATAACCATGTGTAATGAGTTGCTATACTTGATCAAACAATATTTCAAATAACATGTCACCACATGTCAAATGGGTCAACTAGGTCAAATAAGTCTTGTTTTCCAAAATCTTTGGGTCAACAAGTTTATTGAGCACTTAGGGTTGTTAAACTTTCTAGTTACACATACTTATGTACTCGCGTGTTCTAGGTAACCTTTGAAGGGTTGTTTTCCCATTCACCGTTAGCTCTCTAGTTTGTTCGTTTGAGCATCAGGTGAGTCCAATGCCCCATTTTTACTTAGTCTCTTTTCGGGGGAGAAAACATACCTTATTTTAAAACGCTTTACAATTAAAACATATGTTTAGTATAACATAGTGTGAATACCATTGAAAGCCCTTACACTTTCGGATCATTAATTAAGGAATATAGCGTGAAATCATATGTAGTACTACTGGGTCTGACAAGCCCCACCAGTATGACTAGAGGTCAAGCGGCTGCAATATTATTCTAAACGACTAACAACGTCACGACTTGGTATGTCATGGTGGTAGGAAAACAGACATACATAGGCAGCTTTGATTGTGAAATCATTATAGTTCGTTACTAATGAAATTAGACTAGCTATTTATTTCAATACACTTGTTTATATTTCACTAACACTATTGGTTATGATGATTATAAACTCTTGAAACACCAATCGTCATGTTGACACTTTTTGTATGCTTTTCTCTAGTCGTTACTAGCAGATGTCCATAAGAGCACGCATGTGTCAAGCATGCTTTGTTCAAACATTGTTTTACTTTTGACTTATTACATACTCACGTAGATTTTTTTGGGTGCGTGTTTTACGCAATATACATTTATTACTTTGAGTTTGAAATGTTTACAAAATGCTTCCATAAATGTTTTATAGTTTTAAACTCTGAATTGTTTTAAATGTTGTATATAGTGTCGTTCTGAGTAACTAATGATTTGGATCCTGGTTTGTTCACTCGCCTCGCGGTAAAACTCCGCATGTGGATTTTGAGTGTATGGCAGATTGGTATCAGAGCCATTGGTTATAGGGAACTAGGGTGCATACACACTAGTCTGTAACTGCACACAGTTAATTAGTTATTATTTATCCTCTTAATATATACTCATTGGCATACACATCATATACACTGCAATATGGCATCATCATCATCTTCATCCCCTTTCTGACATGCGCCAGGAAAGGAACCTGAGGTTCCTATTGTTCCTTCGAAGCTTTATGTGAGGTATTCGAATCTGTGATGAAAGCTGAGTTTGAAATGAGTGCCATGGGAGAAATGAAGTTCTTTCTTGGGTTACAGGTGGATCGACACCCAAAGGAATCTTCCTGCATCAGATAAAATATGTAGGAAACATTCTTAGTCGATTTGACATGGAGAATACAACTGTTACTTGAACTCCACTTGCCACAAACCACGATGTGGCACCCAACGAAAATGGTAATCTGGTAGATGCCACTATGTACTGAGGGATGATCGGATCTCTTATGTACCTCACAGCTTCTCGTCCTGATATCATGTATGCCACATGTCTCTGTTCCAGATATCAGGCTAAACCAAAAGTAAATCATCTCATCGGGGTTAAAAGGATATTCCGTTATCTGAAGGGTACTCCAACACTCGGGTTGTGGTATCCTCATGATGATGATTTTGAGCTTACAGCGTATAGTGACTCGGACTACGGTGGTTGCAAGATGAATTACAAGTCAACATCAGCGGGTTGTCAGTTCTTTGGAAGACGTTTAGTCACTTGGCAGTGTAAGAAGTAGCCATCGGTTGCTCTATCGATATGTGAAGCCGAATACGTTGCCGCTGCAAGTTGCTGTTCTCAAATCAACTAGATTCAACAGCAAATGCGAGACTATGGTTTGAAATTTTCTAACACTCATATTTTTGTTGATAATTCTGCTGTTATTGCTGCACTAAAAATCCGGTCCAACACCTTAAGACTAAACACATCGGTATTAAAAATCACTTTATTCATGACTGTTTTGAAAAACTATTAATCGATGTTGTTAAAGTTAATACGGATTTTCAACGCGCCGACCTCTACACAAAAGCGTTTGATAAACCTCGGTTTTTATATCTCTTAGAGGTCAATGGCGTTAAAAAGAAAAGTGATATAATTCCAGAAGAATCGAGCTCTTAGTCCGTCTTTATGTTTTATTATTATTTTTTTAATTTTTCTTTATTTTATTTTATTTTCCTGTCTTTAAAAATCCAAAAACATAGAAAGATTTTCGGTTTTAGAATTTTAGGAGGAAAATAGGTTTAGTTTCAGTAGTTAGTATTTAAATTATTCAAAAAAAACGAGGGTGGGCACATAAGCTGAAAAGCAAAGACATCAAATCTGTGAGATTGATTCAAAACTATGGAAAATGATAGTACACAGGGAACTAATTGTTTGGGGACATAAAAAAGACATATGTTTAAAATGTTATATTAAAGTTACAAGTCTGAGAAGGATAAGCCAAATAAAGGAAAAATGATAGTAAACTAGTCTGTTACTGAAGTTACATAGTGAAAGTAGGCCTAGGGGGTTGCTAGTCCATTATATGATGTGTAGGTAGATTCAACACAATAGACGAGTAGAATTCATTGGTGAAACAAATTAAAACTAAATAGTTCAACTAGCTGTGGGATTCCATCTTATCCCTGGTTAACACAATCAACGCATTTCTAATAAGGGGTGACGAGCAAAATAAACGCCACAAATATGTGCGGATGACCATAAAATGAGCAAAGCACATGAAATAAATTGTTAAACGCAATCAAGCTAATGACTAACATTGTTGGTGCACAATGTGTAAAAGAAAAGTGCTCAAACAAGAAGATAGGTTGTGTGCCTCTCTGCTATGCGATGGCACTGACCTGAGGATAAGCATAACCTAAACATTCTAGAATTCATTGTTGTTTGCGCATCTTTGCTGTACGATGGCACTGGCGTGAGGCTTGGCATCTCTTTGAAAGCTCTTAGAATAGTTTCTTCTTGTCAAAAACCCGTAGACCACTCAAAAATCTCTTGAGGAATGTTGATTACCATATAAGTGTGGGATCCACAGACGCTTGTTAAAATAATAAACCTAACTTATCATCAATGTGAGTCAAAAATCTGTGTATGGATTTAAGTGGACAAATATACTGACAATCATCATGGCTACAATCCTCAACGGTCAAAATCATTGTGTGCTTCATACAGTTCTAGTATGATTTCCTGTAAGTGCTTTTGACTATCAGACAAATAAGAATAAGTTAAACAAACATATGGAAAAGGGTCCCAAATGATTATGTTTATGCCTGTATGATTCCATAAGAGTCTTTCTAGATAAGACGTAAATGCTTGATGCTGTTCTGTTCAGGGGGAGAAATCTTTTAAGGAAAATTTAAATATGTTCAACCCACCTCAAACAAAAACACAAAAATATGTCCTGTAGTGTTTCAATTCAAGTTGTTTTTCATTTTACTTATCAGTTCTGTGTCAATGTCGGACTATGTAACTAGATGAACTCTGTGAATCATAGATTAAAAGGGTCACGTCTAAGGTGACCAAACTGTTATGAATTTAAAAGGATCATATCTGAGATGATCAAGGTTTGAAAATTAAAAGGGTCACGTCTGAGGTGACCAAACGGTTTTCAAGTAAAAGGATCACGTCTGAGGTGATCAACCGGCTTTAAATTAAATGGATCACGTCTGAGGTGATCAAATGATTTTTGTTAAAAGATCATGTCTGAGATGATCATTGGTCATAACATTATATATCAAAAGTTAAATTTGAGTGTGTGGAAATGTATGAAATCAATATCATAAGTATGAATCAATCGCATGATTGGATCATGAGTATGAACCAATCGCATGATTGAGTCATAAGTATGAGCCAATCATACGACTGGACCATAAGTATGGACCAATCGCACGAATGGACCATGAGTATGAGCAAATCACATGAATGGACCATGAGTATGGGGAAAACCATGCGATTGGATCATAAGAATGAACCAATCATATGACTGGATGAAGTAGTCTGAGTCAGTCGCACGATTGAACCCCAGTCGCACGATTGAGTCATGCGCATGGGTCCAGTCGCACGACTGAACCCCAAAACACTATAAAAGGAGGCTTAGTCGGTCGTAAACCCACCCAGCCAAGCTGCATCCCCTAACGGTTCGGGGATGCTTCTTAAGGATCAAGTACGCAAGCGACATCAATGCCGACATGCTAAACAAGAGCAACATGTGCCCCCAATTTAAGTATTTGGCATATGTGATCCTTAAGTTCATTGCCTCCAGGCGTGGAGGGTTCGACGAGATGTCTGACCGAATCCAGAACGCATACGTTGCGCTGGTACTGAACCACCCATTCAGTTTCTCCCGCATGTTCTTCACGTACTTAACAGAGAACATTAAGGCCAAGGGCAAGGAAGGCTTCTGTATGTATCCACGATTCTTACAGATGATTATAGATGAGAAGCTTCCTGAGTTGCCCAAGGAGAAAGACGATGCTGTGAATTTAGAGGTGATGGATGAGACCACCTAGGTAGGATGAAGGTATACCGGGGGAAGCAGGTGAAGCCCCCGGTGAGGAGACTCTTTGGACACCTGGCCAATGAGGGATACGTGGCGCCAGCTCGTAAGAAGTGGCATCACGACGACAATGATTCTGACGTTGAGCCCATTATGGTTCCAGTTGATGACGACGATGATAATGATGACGACCATGATGATGGTCAGGGTGGTGGAGATGCTGGCCCCAGTCAATCATGGGCCATCGACACGTCTACTATATCTCCACCACCTCCACATAGTACATCTGCTCTTGGTGGATCTGAACAGGCTGCCATCCACTGGGACTTCCTGGTTGGTAAAGTGGAAGATGAGTCTGATGAGGAGCCTCTAACGAGGACAGTCGGTAGCCGTGTCGTGGATACCAAACGGGGAAAAGTGGCGGTTGGAGGACGCTAGGCTGGATCTGAGGGTGCTGATACCGATGATCCTACTTATACACCCAACCATCCAATTAGCCCAGGGGGAACCTAAATTGCCAGGGGCTCAAGGAAGAAGAGAATGGCCCAGCCCCACGGCAAGAAGGGCAAGAGACGGAGGATTGTCCTGATTACCACCTCCACTACCACAGCTACTACTCCCACCACCACTACCACTACCCCTATCACCACCACTACCACCACTCTTATCACCACCCATACCACCACTCCTACCACCACTAAAGCGACCACTACAGCTACCATTATTCCCACCACCACACCTACCATACCAAAATCTATTCCACCACAATCCACCTTCATTCTCACTCCCTTCTACACCACATCCACCACCACACCTACCATACCCTAACCGAGCCCTTCCCCTGCATCTACACCTCCACAGGGATCTTCTCTACCCACCGTTGGGTTAGAGGAGCAGTTGGCTAGCCTCAACAGACTGGTGCTCAAGCTGCTCGCGACAGATGATATGAGAGCTAACCAGCTAAATCAGTTGATGGCAGTCAATACTGCTCAGGGAAAACAAATAGCCCATCTGATAGAGAGAGATGCTGCTCATGAGAGAGCATTAGCTAGAGCTCATCGTGCCCTCACTGCACAGAATGAACTACTGATGACTTCGTTGAAGAGGATTGAGGAGGTTGAGAAGAAGAACAAGAAGCTTATGCTAAGACTGAAAGGGACAAAGGGTGAGCCCTTAAAGATAAAGGGTGATGCTGATAGTGGAGATGATGATGATGACGATTCCTACGCTGATGAATCGGATGATGATGATGATGATGAGGTTGAGGCGGAAGGTAGCGGGAAAGACAAAGAAGGAGGAGATGATGATGAGCATGAGCATGAAGGTGATGCATCAGCATCAGCCTCAAATCCATCAGCTCAGGAGAGGGGCATAAAAAGGAATCAAGATCAGCGACCCTCTTCCTCAGCTCCTCAAGCTAACGAATCGAGCGATCAAGACAAAAGTAATGATTAGATGTCTTAGTACTTGATAAACTTTTGTACTTGAATTATGTATTACATTGATGTAATTAATGATTATTAATGTTTATTAATGTTTAAAGATCTTGATTACTAATTTGTGTGTGATGTGTTTTGAATGTTTAATCAAACAAATGAAGCTCAACAGACAGACGACTATGACGTCACCCCCTTCAACAAATCAAGACTCAGCTAACCATGATTCTTGATTTGCAAGGGATCGTAAGGCGATCTATGAGCTACACCCCTGAAGAGGGAGTGATCATCCATGATCTTACTGACGAGCAGCTAGCTGACTATTTAGACTCAATCTTGATGAGCTAGTCAAAGATGCTCCCGAGGTCGATATTGTGAGTGATAAGGAGCTGCAGGATGTAGATGAGATTGAGATAGAGGATATCACTTCCGAAGAGTATCCTCAGTACACTGACCAACAAGGAAATGTTATCCCCAACTTGGGTGAAACATTTGGCAGTGCTACTTTCAAGAAGTTGGATGCGACGGAGAAGGAGAAAGAGACAGAGGAAGGGAAAGCCCAAGCCACTGACGCAGATGTCGAGCTAAAGAAGGCTGAGTGGGCAGCGTGTTTAGTTGAAATGAAAGCCCAATGAGTTCCTCCAAAGTTGAACGCCTACACCAAACTCTATCGAGTGAAGAAACATCAGAAGATTTCAGGTAAGATTATCAGTTGGGCATATTTTGAGGACTTGGATGTTTACGTAGTTAAGAGAGTGAAGGGGACTAAGTACTTCAGATTTCCTCATGATCTGAATACTCTTCCCAGTTTTGAGCTGAACAGGCTTACCTGTTTAGATCTTGGGTACGCCAACCCGAAGAAGATGTCAGGGTGGTTCGAGATGGCGCTTAAGAAGGAATACCACACCAGATGGGTCAACTTTAGGCCTCAACAGCCTAAACGGTTCATACATAAAACCGAAGTTGATCCTATCACTGGAAGGCCTAAAGTCATGCTGAAATGGAGTCCTCCATACACAATGTCGAAGATCCCACTACGGGAAGTGCCTCAGGACTTCACTCCACACTTCAAGTGGTGGTATTATGATGGGCGGATAGGTGAAGCGGTAATAGTTTTTCATAAGGAAGGAAAGATAGAGACTATCCGGGTATTTGACCCTATGTGGCTCATGAACTTGTCTGCAGATGATGTTTACACTCTCTACAAGTGGCCACTATTCTATGACACGCAGGACATTGTACAAGCTCTACAGTTTCAACATGTGATAAGACTCTGCTTTGCATTCGAGATACATGCTGGAGTCACAAAAGAAGAGAAGTACAAGATGTTCCAAGAGCATGTGAAGAATGTTAGACATTAGACTAAACTAGGTCCAAGGGAGAGTTTGTTGATACATCTTGATGTACCTAGTTTATGATCTTAAATGTAAAAGTCTTTCATGTCTTACACTGGTGTAATATGATGTAATTGATGAAAATAATGATATATGAAATGCATTGTGATGTTTATTTGAGATTGATTATGTTATATTATCATTATATTGAATGTGATTCACATGCATGAACTTAATATATAGGTTTGATGTTGTTTTACATAAGTCTAAGTCAATAAGAACTTAGAAATGTGTTTAACTTAGTCATGTGGACATTCATGCTACTGGACCATACTTATGGCCCATACGCATGGATGAACCATACTTATGGACTAGTTGCACGACTGAACCAAGTGACTAGATCAGTCGTATGATTGAGACATAAGATTGACTCAATCGCACGACTGAACCTTCAGTCGTGTGTATGAGTCAACCGCATGAGTCAGTCGCACGACTGAACCATGCTGATGGTTCAGTCGTACGAATGAACACTGAAAGCCTGTAAATACTATATAATTTGTGGAAAAACATAATACTTCGAATACTTTCGTACCCTAGCCGTCCAGACCGTCCCAAGTTGCCAATCAATGTTTATAGTTCGTTCCTGATTGATTCCAATCTGTTCTTAATGTTTGTTACATTGTTAGATCAATCAGGTTATTCGTTCTCACTGATTGGATCACCAATCAAATAGAATTCCGCACTATTTGATCTGGTTTCACGCAGAAGCCGTTAGTACTCCGTACGTACACGGTCCTAACAGGGTAATAGTAACTTTGTTATTGATGTTAGAAAGTTACTCAGAGAATGTCTTGATGTGACGTTCTCTGACTAAAGTGAAAGTCATCCGCAGATGTTGACTTATCACTTTAGTGTTTGACTTTGTTGACTTGATGTACTCGGTGAAGTACATCAAGTGTTGGTCTTTTGAATGAACTTTGGTCTTTCGCAGGAACTTTGGTCTTTCGCAGGAACTTTGTCTTCCGTAGGAGATGGGTCTTATGTAGTTGTTTTCCTTGTTTATCCGTAACAAGTTAGTCTTCTGTAGGAGAAACATTAACTTGATGGTTCGTTGTTACAAAGGTTTCGCAGGAGTTCTGCGAAGGTTACTTGTTTTGTTCAACAAGATCAACGAAGGAACACTTTGTTCATCCGTAGACGTTTTCCAACACTTGGTCAATTTCAAGAAATTGACGAGGGCTAATGTTTTTCCTGCAATTACACATATAGAACAACACATAATAAATGGGTTAACCTATAAATATATACTGCATACAAAATGATGAGAGATATACAAAAGTTATTACAATGATTGATCAAAGAGCTAAACCTATACAAAAGTTCTAGACCTAACAATACTCCCCCTTAGGTTTAGATTTTTCTGATCAATGCCACAGGCTTTATAGCTCTTTCACTCTTGACACTATTGTTTTTGTTGAAGTAAGATACAACTTCTTTTTGATCATCGTACTTATAATTGATCTCCATTTGGTTCATCTTGTTCAGGGCATCATACTTTATTCCAAGAATATCTTCTTTAGTAGTTAAAGTTACAACAACACTATTGTTATTGACAACTTCCAGTTCATCCTCTTTAGATATTCTCAGCTCTGTAATATATGGGATTTCAAATCCCATAAGCTGGCCAGCCTCATATTTCTTCTTTTGTTGATTGTGGCATTCAGCTTATCTATTACTTGAATCATATGCACATATAGACATAAGTTGTTTTGTGCCTGATCATTATTGAGCTTGGGAAAGAATTTGTCATGCAGATAAGCGATTTAGCTTAGATGTAATAGCTTGATTTGTAGTGGATCAAAAATCCTAATACTCGAAGCTTCCTTCTTATCTACGGTTCTTTTTAGTAACAACTCCTTTGTTTTCTCAACATATTTCCACTAAGTTATGGGATTTTTGAACTAGTTTTTCTTAAATTTCTTGATTGAATCAGTTCTCTTGTGGGCATGACAACCCTTATAAAAACTCATCTTCTATAGAGAGTGAGGAGCTTGACTGTGACCTTCTTTTCCTCTCTTTTCTTTTGTTATGCTCCTCATCTTCTCTTATAGATTCTTTGAGGACATCATTCTTGAATCTTGATAATAACTTTCTAATCATCCCTGAGAAATCTCTTCCTCTTGGATGAATTGGATAATTAGTGATTAGTAAGCTTGGAGTTGTCTGAGATCGACATCTGGGAGTGAGATGATTAATTCAATCAAGGTAAAGTATTGAATCATCGCAAATGCCCTCTTTATCATTGCATTATCCCAGCCAGCTTCGTATTTCCATGCAATGATCTTGTATTCTTCAGCTGACTTTATAGTAGTGATGTGATCGAAGAGTTAGAACAATGTGGACTTTTGTTCAGTTATTTCTCTCACTGTTGTTCTAAGTGGCCATACTTTGCCTGGAATAACCTCCCTAGGCTCTCTGGTCATGTTCTCCTTGACCTTATACATATCTTTACTCTCTACAATGATGGGCTCAACAGGAGTTGATTGATGGACATGACTTGGTTTTGGAGCTTCTGTTCTGAATCTAACTCCAGTTTGCAACTCAATCTTCATCATATACTCCATCATTTGTCTTAGTTCTTTTATAGATTTGTCTCTTAGCTCATAGAACTTATGATTGTGATTTTGCAACCAACAAATAATGTTGTTACTGGTCAGCTTCTTGGTGTCATAATGACCCAATTCTGTCATCAGCTTTTCTGTTGCTTGGAAGTTGATGAAGGTATCATAGTTGCATTCTGGAATCATTAGTCTAGCCACAGTGAAATCTTTGATGGCTTGCTTCATCTCATCCAAGTTCATCCTCTCTACCAAGTCATATGCAAACCCTTTGTTAATGAGGTCTATGAACATGGTAGATTCGAGTCTCTCTTCAAGGATGTCTTGTGTGGTGAGTAGCTTATCAAATGTTGTTTTTTAGCATCCTTGGGATTTTATTCTCTAGTTAACTTCTCCTACTTAGCATCACTTTCATCATTAGGGTCAATTGGCTTTGATGTTGATACTTCAGTTGATGGGGTATGCTTAGGTGATATTGTTTTTGTTTTCTTTGGTGAGTCTTGCACATCAATGATTTCGTTTTCAAACTTCCCGTAGTACTTTCTTTTCCGGTTGTATTGGATGATTGAAGCCTATTGTTGAGATGATGCAGCTTTTTCTATTGTATGTTGTTTAGGTGCTTGTTGAGAAGTTTGAACAGATTCAAGCTCACTAATTCTTTTCTTCAAACTCTCAATTTTATCATCTTTTGCTTTTAGGAGCTCAGCTTGTTTAGAAATGTTGATTTTTACCTTGTTCATTTCTATAACACTTGGCTCCTTAGCTGTCTTCTCTTTCTTTACAAATTCTTTCAATTCTTTCACCAATTTGTTAAAAGCATCAATAACTTCATGATCTGTTTGAGCATCCTCCTTCAGTCTTCTGATTGAGAATTCTTGCAAAGTTATAAGTGCATTCTTCTCTTTCAGAACTCCATTTAGCTCTCTCAGTCTTTCCAATCTTTTGTTTGACTTGATGGTTAGACTGTTATATTTAGCCACAAGAAAGCTCTTACTCACATCAATCTCATCATCATTTTGATCATCTTCAGTGTAAGCTATGACATCCACAAACTTTTTACCAGTCTCAGTCACTTGTTCAACCTCCTAATTTTGATCTTTTTCAACTTCCAAGCACACTTCTTTAGTTTCCCTATCATGTATATCATCAAGATCTTCTTCAAAATTGATAACTTCAGTGGGAGTAGTGCTATCAAATATTGAATTTGATTCAATAACTGGGGAAATTGTGATTTGAGGTTGTTCTTATTGTGAAGAAGGCTAAAAAGGTGAAATTGATTCTGTAGCTGCAGAGCCTTAAGATGTTTAAGATGAAGAGAGTGAAATAGGTTGAGTTTGTTCACTAGCTGGTGAAACTGGTTCAGTTCCAGCAATGTTTGTGGAGGTTGGTGATTGATTGAGTGAGATGGGTTGAGTTTGTTCACTTTGTGGTGATGGTGGTTGATTGATTATGGGAGATTGAGGTGGAGTCTGTATAGCTTGATAAGCTGATGTAGGGGATGCTTCACCTTGTTCTTCTTGTTCTTGTTGTTCTATGCAGATCAACTCTTGTGGTATATAAGCATTCTTATCCACAACATAAGCAAACATCTCCATTTCAGCTCCTTCATACCTTTCACCTATCTTGTTCAGCACAGATCTTCCCAAATATGCTTGAACAAACACATCACATCCCCTTTCTATGTATGGCATGGAATCATTGATGATGAGTTGAAGAAATATTGGGAATTTGTACATCTTCACAGCTTTCTGTACTTCAATCTGATCACATAGGTATCCAAGAATGTACTTTGAGTTTTTATAAGTTATTCCTTCAAAAACTCAAATGATTCCAGAAGATATATGCCTTGAGAAATGATCCCATCCAGACTTCAGGTTTGACATACATTTTAAGTAAGTATGACAAAGGAATCTATAAGGCTTGCATAATCTTCCTTTCTTGATTTCACCATTTGGGTAGTCACCATCGCATCCCATCAGATCAAATACTCTCTTAATGTACTCATGATCGAATACATCAGGGTGACATACTTCTTGTTCTCCAAACTCCAATACCCTTCTAATGATATGTTCATCTATTCTCAGAACTTCATGCCTAATATAAGCATAAACCACTCGTTCATCATTCTCTTCAGCTACTCTTGCGGTGTTCCAAAAATCTATCACATGAGCTTGATTGATTACAGGGTCAGCAGTTAGTGCATAAAACAATCTTGATTTGCGTAGATAGTGAATAATCTCTGTGCATCCTTCAGTGACAAGATCATCAGGATTGATGAAAGCACATACATTATGCTCTTTAGCAAATCGATTAGCCATCTGCAATACACAAGAATATTAGAAAAACAATGTTAAAAAGATTTAAGGTTGACATCAAAATCTTAAAATTTTAAGAAGTTCAAGCGTTTTGACAATATTTCAGCAATAATAAGCAATTTTGATGTTATAATGAATGATTTACCTTGCTGATTGTTAGGACCCATTTCGTACGGAGTACTAACGGATTCTGCGTGATACCGAAACAAATAGTGCGGAATCCTATTTGATTGGCGATCCAATCAGTGAGAACGAAAATCCTGATCAATCCAACGATGAAACAAACATTAAGAACGAATGAGAATTGATCAGAAACGAACTATAAACTTGGATTGATGACTTGGTACGCTCTGGACGGCTAGGGTACGTAGGTATTCGAAGTGTTTTGTTTTTCCATGAATTATGTGGTATGACTCAATCTTATGTCTCAGTCGTGCGACTGATCTAGTCTTCTGGTTCAGTCGTGCGACTGGTCCATAAGCATGATATATTCATGCATATGGTCCATTAGTATGAACTATCACATGGATAAGTTAAACATACTTCTAAGTTCTTGACTTAGAACCATGTAGAACAACATCAAACCTATATAGTTAGTTCATATACGTGCAACACATTCAATATAATGACATCATGACATAATCAAACATAAATTAACATCACAATGCACTTCATATATCGTTCATTCAATTCATTACATCGATTACATATATGTAAGATATGAAAGACTTTAACATTTTATAACATAAACTAGGTACATCAATATGTATCAACAAACTCCCCCTTGGACCTAGTTTACTCTATTGTCTAACATTCTTCACATGCTCTTGGAACATCTTGTACTTCTCTTCTCTTGTAACTCTTGCATGTTTCTCGAGTGCAAAGCAGAGTCGTATGACGTGTTGGAACTGTAGAGCTTGTACAATGTCCTGCGTATCATAGAATAGTGGCCACTTGTATAGAGTGTAGACATCGTCTTTGGACAAGTTGGTCAGCCACATAGGGTCAAACACCCGGATAGTCTCAATCTGAGCATCTTTATGCAAAACTATGACCGCTTCACCCGTTCTCCAGTCGTAATACCACCATTTGAAATGTGGAGTGAAGTCTTGAGGCATCTCCCGTAGGGGAATCTTTGACATTGTGCGCGAAGGACTCCACTTCAGCACTACCTTCGGTCTTCCAGTGATAGGATCAACTTCAGTCTTATGGAAATAACATTTAGGCTGTTGAGGCTTGAAGTTGACCCATCTGGTGTAGTATTCTTTCTTAAGCACCATCTCAAACCATCCCAACATCTTTCTGGGATTGGTGTACAGAAGGTCTAAACAGGCAAGCCTGTTTAATTCAAAACCAGGGAGAGTTTTTAGATCTTGCGGGTATCTGAAGTACTATATTACCTTCTCTCTTTTCACCACGTACACATCCAAGTCTTCAAAATAAGCCTAGCTAATGATCTTGCCAGACACCTTCTTATGCTTCTTTACACGATAGAGTTTGGTGTAGGCATTCGACTTTGCACGCACTCTCTGGGCTTTCATT
Organism: Flaveria floridana; assembly: GCA_018326465.1. Classification (NCBI taxonomy): domain Eukaryota; kingdom Viridiplantae; phylum Streptophyta; class Magnoliopsida; order Asterales; family Asteraceae; genus Flaveria; species Flaveria floridana. Next base: position 18,458 of record BJCO01012333.1, read on the forward strand.
TCTGCTAAACATAATGCCCACTCAGCTTTCTTGATGTCAACATCAGTGTCCAAAGCTTGGGATTTTCCCTCCTCTTTCTCTTTCTCCTTCTCCGACTCATCCAGTGTCTCAAAAGTAGCACTGCCAAATGTTTCACCCAAGTCGGGGATAACATTTCCCTGATGGTCAGTGTACTGTAGATACTCTTCAGCAGTAATGTCTTCAATCTCAATCTCATCCACATCTTGTAGCTCTTCATCGCTCATGACATCAACCTCTGGAGCATCTTTGATTAGCTTATCAGGGTTGAGTCTAAACATATCGGCCAACTGCTCGTCAGTCAGATGATGAATGATCTCTCCCTCTTCGGGGGTATAACTCACAGACCTTCGAACAATCCCTTGCAAATCAAGAATCATGGTTAGTTGAGTCTTGATTTGCTGTACGGGTACTACGTCGTACTCATCAGTCTGTTGAGATTCATCTGTTTGTTTAAACATTCAAAACCACACAAACACATCAGTAATCAATTTATTTACATTAATAAACATTGATAAACATTAATTACATAAGGGTAATCAAGTACAAAAGATAATCAAAAGCTAAGACTACTAATCATTACCCTTGTCTTTGTCACTTGGCTCTTCAGCCTGAGGAGTTGAGGTGGACGGTCTTGATTCTTGACTTCGTTTTGACCTCCGTTCCTGAGCTGATGGATCTGAGGCTGATACGGATGCATCACCTTCGGGCTCATCCTCATCCCCTCCCTCTTTGTCCTTACCACAGCTCTCTCCTTAAACATCATCATCATCATCAGACTCATCATCATCATCATCATCACCATCACCTTTGATCTTGAGAGGCTCGCCTTTTGTTCCCTTTAGCCTTAGGCGTAGCTTCTTGTTTTTCTTCTCAACATCCTCAATTCGCTTCACCGATACCATCAGAAGATCGTTCTGTGTGTTTAAGGCACGGTGAGCTCTGGACATATCTCTCTCAAGGGAAGCTTCCTTCTCAGTCAGATGTGTGATTTGTTGACTCCGAGCTGTTGTCTTCTCGGTCAGCAGGGTGATCTGCTTGCCCTGCGCAACGTTTACAGCCATCAACTGATTCATCTAGTTCGCTCGAATATCATCAGTTGTGAGCAGTTTGAGAACCAGATGGTTGAGGCTGGCAAGCTGTTCCTTTAACCCAACGTTGGGCAGAGAAGATCCCAGTGGTGGTACTGATGAGGTGGAAGGTCCAGCATGTGATGTGGTGGGTGGAGTGGTTTGTGGTGGAATGGATGAGGTTAGTGGAATGGTGGTAGCTGTAGTGGTGGTGGTAGTTGTGATGGGAGTGGTGGATTAGTGGCTGTGGTTATGGTAGTGTGGTAGGGATGGTGGAGGTAGTGGCTGTGGTGGTAGGAGAGGTCATCAGCACTATACGTCTTCTATTGGTCGTCTTGCTATGTGGCTGTGCCATCCTCTTCAATCATGAGCCCTTGGAGCTCTGGACTCCCCCTGGGCTTGGCTGGGGAGGTGTGTAGGTAGGATCAGCAGTGTCAGTACCCTCAACCCCAGCCCAACATCCTCCAACCACCTCCATACCCCGTTCAGTAGCCACCACATGACTACCGACTGTCCTCGTGAGAGGCTCTTCGCCGGACTAGTCGTCCTCGTCATCTGGTAGGAAGTCCCGATGGATGGCTGCCTGCTCCAATCCACCGGGAGCGGAGGAACTACCGTGTGGGGGTGGTGAAGACATAGTGGAAGTCTTAGTGGCCCTTGGCTGACTTGGACCTGTCTCCACCACCCTGACCATCATCCTGGTCGTCGTCGTCATCCTCCTCATCGACAGGAGCCATAACTAGCTCAACATCTGAGTCGCTGTCACCGTGATGCCATTTTTTACGTGTTGGCGCCACGTAATCCTCCCTGGCCAGGTGGCCGAACAACCTCCAAACCGGGGGCTTCACCTGCTTCCCCCGGTAGACCTTCATCCTTCCCAAGGTGGTGTCGTCCATAACTTCCAACGACACTGCATCATCCTTTTCCTTGGGAAGGTGAGGAAGCTTCTTGTCGACCATCATCTGAATAAACCTTGGGTACATACAGAAGCCCTCTTTCCCTTTGGCTTCTATGTTCTCGATCAGATAAGTAAAGAACATCCGTGAGAAGCTGAACAGATGGTTCAGCACCAAAGCCATATACGCGTTCTGAATCTGATCCGACAGCTCATCGAATCCTCCTCTCCTGGAGGCTATGCACTTCAGGATCACATGTGCCAAATATTTGAATTGTGGGCACATGTTACTCTTGTTCAGTACGCCGGCGTTGATATCACCGGCGTACTTGATCCTGAGAAAGCATCCCCGTACCGTTAGGGGATGCAGCTTGGTTGGGTGTGCACCTTCGTCACCCAAGACCAAGACTCTCCTGATATCCTCTTCACTAATCTGGATATCTTCCCTAAAGATAGAACTCCTAATGAAGTAGGGCTCTGTAGATCTGTCAACAATGGCGTTCTCCCAGAACGCCTGCTGGATCGACCTGTATGGTATACATGGAGTAGATACGGCCTTGAAGATCCTCGAACGTCGTAGAAAGGCTATGATCCTGATAAACTCAGAGGTGTTCCGGGATATGGGGTCCATATGAGCACATCTATTGTGCTTCGTGCTTATCGTCCATCTATCTGCCATATTGCTGCAATACAAGGGACAAACATATTAGTTCCATTCATCATAGATAAACAATTTGACTTAGAACAGATTTTGACCAATCTGGTTCAATCGTGCGATTGAACCATACGACTGGGTTCAGTCGTATGATTGAGCCTGCGACTAAGTTCAGTCATGTGCCAAGCCATGTGGTTGAGTCAGTCGTGTGACTAAATCACCGATTGGTTCAATCGTGCGATTGAAGCATGTGACTGGCTCAATCATGCGACTGAAGTTCATCAGTCTGTCCATTCGCATAAACCCCTATGCAACACCATAAACTTGAATCTTGTCACCAAGTGAAATTAGACGTCGTTTTCGGGTTCATATGGTTCGCATGGACCCGATATAGCGTTTAAGGTCCTTTAAATCGACAATCTTGATCATTTAAGTGGTCTATTTTAGGGTTTATTGTTAGGACCGTGTACGTACGGAGTACTAACTGATTCTTCATTATACCGGATCAAATAGTGCGGAATCCTATTTGATTGGCGATCCAATCAGGGAGAACGAAATCAAGATCAATCCTAACGATTAGAAAACGTTAAGAATAGACTAGGAATGATCTCAGACGTTCTATGAACTTGGAATGGACGAACTGGACGTTCTGGGTCGACTAGGGTTTCAAATCTTCAAAGTGTTACATTTTTCCACGAATTAAGTGGTATTTATAGGTTACAGATCTCATTCGTGCGACTGAGCCTTGCGACTGGCTCAGTCGTGCGATTG
>BJCO01012362.1:0-11096 GCA_018326465.1 Flaveria floridana
ATGTATGTATGTATGTATGTATGTATGTATGTATGTATGTATGTATGTATGTATGTGTGTATATATATATGTATGTGTATATATATTATATATCTTTCATATATACATATATATATATATATGTATATATATATACACATATATATATATATATATATATATACACATACATACATATATATATATATATATATATATATATATATATATGTGTGTGTGTGTGTGTGTGTGTATACACACATACATATATATCATGCAGGTGTAATTATTGTTGCAAGTGTGTAGTATCACCAAGTTGACTGACTTCATATTTCTTGTATGAGATTTGTATCAGTAAAGGTTACAATTTTCTAACGTATTGATTTAGCTCGGATGTGAAAGCTTCTTTATATCCTTTCACTCTATGTTACGTGGGCACACATCAGGATTCATTTCACTCCACTTTGCATCTTTTCTAATCAGAGTAATTGACCACTCCATTCACTCTTCAAATTAAATAATAATAATAAATATAATAATAGTTTTATATTTTTAAATTGTTACATGATATTAAAGGGGCCTCTTGTAAATACACCCAAAAGGATATAGGGACGCCGTGAACACGACCCGTAATGATCTTCATGAACCTTATTCTCCAAAAATATTGAAGAATGAAGATTTTAATTTTCAGTTATGTTTATGTTATATTTTTTACATTGTACTAATCATCTAAGTTTTTTTAATTATAAACTTTAGCATTACATAATAAAGTAAAATTAAATTATTACATTTTATGTCTTGCATGCAGTTTATCTATTATAAACCGTCAGAACTTTAAGGCAAACATCTTGTAAGTTAACTTTTTAGCACTCCATAAATTTGTTTTGAGTCATCCTACGTAATAATATACAAATTACAACTTTTGAATCTCGATCAATATGACTCCTGTCAGCGACCATACAGTTTCATCAAACACTACTAATTCATCAACTACTTCTTGCCTAGAGTGCTACCAATAATGTGTATGTGCAAGAATATATAAGAAATATGTTTCAAATTGCATAATACTTTGTCGAACGTTACGATGAATGCATCATGAATCATCGCAAGTATTTGGACGACATTCATATGAAAAGAATATACGAAGTTATAGTGACTTCATACAAATCTTACAAATATACCAGTTTTCATCTTCATCAATGATCGGCACGTACACCTAAAAAAATTTAGATCACAATTATATATATTTTTTGTTTACAAATATAACTTAAAAACAACATCAACCTCCAATAACGAAGGATATAGTTCGGTCCTCCCGTTTGCATATTTGTCACCATCAAAGTATCCTATGTATATTAAGTTAAACCACTCAAATGGAAGAATCGTTCAGAGATAAATACCTGCCAACTCATGTGTTCTACGTATTTTTCTAATCATTATATCATCAGTATATTTGTCCACGCCTGAACAAGCTACAAAATAAAATAGCAATTTTACAATTTAAAAAATTAAATATGAGAATTACACATTTAAAATCTTATGTTGGCATATAAAGCCACGTTTCCTGGTAAGTGACCCTAAAATTATAAGTTACGATCCATAACGTTCATGTAATACTCCCTGCATGACTAGACGTCTTTGTTGCGCAAAAGCTGCATAATATTTCGAGACCAGATCTTGTGATTCTACCAACAACGGTTATCTACTGATTCCAAAATACTCTCAACAATTACATATTTGTTAGAAGATGATGTATCCTAACGCCTTTTATTACTTCTGCTAGAAGACCTTTTTCTTTACTTGTTTCAAACTCACCTGATATAACAAAATAACATATGTTTGTTTATATAGAACGATTATATAAAATATTACATCACATCAAATATTGATAGATGTATTTTCAAAAAATAATATGTCACGTCAGGTAATTATAGATAACTAAAAAACACGACTACTGAGGAATAATATGTCACATCATCAAAATTTGAAAAAAAAAACACATATGTGATGTATGAGGGTTTACGGCCCATAGGGTTATAAATTAACGACTCGTAGCCTTTATCACGAGTCCTACTTAATGGCCTGTAAAGCGTTTAATGGCTCGTATGGGACATAAGCTGAGTCAATTACTTTTTGCAATGCCTTACGGCCCATGAAGAAAAATTAAAGGACGTTTAGATATCACCTGCATGGTGTATGATATTGTGGGCCCTAAATAAAATCTAAAACTAATTACCAACTAACATTAATTAAAATAAATCACTAATAACTAAAAGTATTGCATAATTAATAAAAAAAATTAAAAAACCTAATCAAACATGAGTTAATCCAAGCTTTTTAATTGAAGCGTCCGATCTTAATAATCACTTCATGATTTTTAGTTTTGATTGAATATTAATTGATTAATTTGTTTTAATTGGATAATTAGGGTGTGAAAAAAGACTAAAATACCCTCATATTTAACTGAAATTTTAACGATATTAGTGGAGTGGATGAAAATGACAACATTTGGTAAACTACAGTGACTGAAATTGAGAAAAAAGGTTTTTGGATTGAAATGACAAATTCAATAAAAAATCAGAGACAAAAATGACATTTTATTCTATTTTTTATTTTCTTTACAAACTTTCCAAACAAGTTCATCATTTTAGTGTTGGTTCCGTTTAAGTCACAATGTACGAAACATAAAAACGCTAGTATCACATGAGCAATACGCTTAACAAATTTCAATGTTTGTGATGCAAAATTTATCACGTTAATCTAGTCACGATCCGCAGTATCGCGCAGTATAAAAAAACCTTGTTACCAAGAAAAATGCATAACTATAGCCATATATTTTTTTGGATAACAATAAGCATCTTTCTTTTTTAAAATCCTCCTCCTCTGCTATGTCTTCTATGATTTTTTCTTTCATCCTAATTGTTTGGGTCACTGATTTTGTATAGGATGAATTAAAAAAAACTTGTTGATAGAACTACCAACTTTTTTCCCACTTCGATGTGTCGGTTTCATAGGTGTGTTACGAAGTCATCCAAATCTTCCATGCCGCGGGCACGGTGACAATTTAATCACTATCCTCCAATTTCTTCATGCTCTTGGAAGCGGAGTCGTTTTCAAGCATTCGGGGCACCAATGATACTTGACAATCGGTCAAATCCAATAAGTGGCTCAGTAAGTTCTTGCATCTTCGTCAAGTTGTCAGTAAAGTTTCATTCGCTTGGTTGGTTCAGGTAAATTTGGGTGTAGATAGCTTGAAATCGACACTTGTTCTTTTCAATTCACACCACTTGGAGTTGATTTCATGATGGATATGATACTTAGAACTTTGAATGTGCAAATGTAAATGTGTTGTAACTAGCTTCTTGAAGGCGTCGTTTTCTTATTATTACAAGTGACCTAAAATATCAAAACTATGCGTTAAAAAAATTAATAATATATATATATAAAAGTATATATATAAAAAATGTATCCAGTCGTCTAAAAATCAATCCTTATCTTGCTATACCTTTTCATCTTTTGCCTACCAATATGAAGAGTGCTTCTTGCATTTCCTAGCAAGTCATGATGGTCCTTTACTAGTTTTGGGTGTGTTGTGGATCAAGGGTAGGTTGTGATTAGGGTGTTGGTTATGAATCAGATGTTTGTTGTTATTCAAATATTGGTTGAGAATTGTGTAGTTGTTGGAGTTGTTATAGACATTAAAATAGAAGGAATTGTACCCAAATTGACGAGTCAACAATGGGTCTATAACCTCCAGTTTGGAATGAGTATTGTAGGTGATTTGGATCCATAAGTGAGTATAAGAATATAATTTGTGTGAGAAATTTAAATTGTTAAGCCTAATATATGAGCAAAATTACAATAAAAAGTTTGTAAACTTAGTTCTGGTACAATAGTAAATGTAAAAATAAAATAAATTTATATTTACATCAAAACCAACGCGACTAGCGTCACTTTTTTTTAAACGTGGGCTAATTTAAGAAAGCCTATACATGGGGACTTGCGTTGCATTTATTTCAAAATGTGATCATCACCACTTGTATTAACGATGACTTTATTTTATTAAGAAAAATTTACTGACGTTTGTAAACAGGCATCCCCATTTGTACTGGTAATATCCTTGACCACCACCACTCCTAATGGTAATGAGTTGTGCCATGTCATGTCATCTTAGCCAAAAATTTAAAACAATGCTAGTCACCACCATTGCCAATGGCGATGAGTGGGAGATCACCACTCTTGTGTTAGCACCAATAAGCAAACCCCACACGACTTGTACATCTTCTAAAGTTACCATTATTTCTCCGAACGCTAAACGAAGCACATGCATTTTTGGACGCCATCTTTCCACGGGAGCGGATATTAATGCATTGTCGATCCTATGATCACATGGTAATATTTCAATTTTTGTTTAACCTAAATGCTTAAATTTACATCGTGTTTTTTGTGGAATGAGTTCACTTTGGTTATGTTTGATTTTGTAGGTGTTCGTAGCTTAAAGAAGGTTATTTGGAGACAAAAGAAGCAAAACATGAAATTACAAGGACTGAAGATGTAATATCAAAAGTTACAAAAAGACATGGTTTGAGGGAGGTGGGCGTATCATACACCAAGTAGGGCGTCGGGTGGCGTATTAGCAGTGTATTTGAAAAAGGAACATAAAGTTGTGCGTAGGAAAATTAATGTGGGAGTATGATACGTCCAGGGTCGGGATATCATATGCGGGGGCTATAACAGACTTTGGATTTTGGGGATTTTAAAATTTATTTAAATGAATCCAATCCCAATTCGAAGAACAACCTTTACTGCACGAAATTGGACGAATTCAAACTAATTTTGCTTGTCTTCAAGCCTTCCAATTCACCACAAATTCATCCCCAGTCATCATCCAAAGTAATCATTGAACAACTTTTACGTTTTGATTAATTTAAAAGGTTCGCTCAATAAATAAAATTGTGTTTTTTATTATTTTTCGTTTTTCTTGTATCGTGAACTCATTAAGATTAGTAGACAAAGTGACATTGGTAATTGATGATTTTGTTAATGAACAAATCTTAAAAGCTTGTTCTGTTATTATCACTTTAATCAAAAGTTAAAAGCTTGAAGCTTATTTTGTATCAAGCCCAAGTTTAGCAACCGATTGTTGATCTTGCAAATTGAAAACCCGAAAGTGATTATTTTTCCATTTTTAAGTAAATGTGTTTCAAGGTTGTCGCTTTTTGCACTTATGTTATTGAATTCATTCAAAGTTAGTTTGTGACTTTAAGTTAATCGAGACTTGTTTGTTACACATGTTCCACTAATTTCCTACGAAGACGATCTTACTTACCCCTACGAAATAAAGGTAGTTAGACAAGTTATTTAACTTGTTTTTGATCGAGTATCGACAACCAGATCATCCTACAATTGCCACACTCAATGATAGTAGCAAAACCAACCAAACATATAAATCACATCACGTTTTTTCCAAGGTGATATTGAGTAGTACTACTGGGTTTTACAATCCTTACCCATATGACTAAAAGTCAAGTGGGTACAACATTGTCCTGAAAAACTAGCACATTGTCACGACTCGGTAAGTTGTGACGGAAGGCAAACAGATGAACACAGTCAACTTTGATCGTGAAATACACTATTGTTATGCAGATGATATAGACTAGCTATCTAATTCTGTACACATTACTTATGTTATACATACTCAACTATTTTGCTTACTAACAACTTATGAATTCACCAAACTTTTGTTGATATTTTAGTATGTCTTTGTTAGGTCGTTAAATTTTCAGTCTTATATAAGAGGACATCATTAGTCACATAGCATGCAAACAATTTCACAACATTACTTATATTTTTACATTTAAACTTTGCTATCCGGGTGCATGCTATTGTGCATTTACTTTTCATATTAAATGGTTTGAACGTTTGAACTTACGCTTCCACAATACTCAAACTTTAAACTCTGATGTTTTCTTTTGAAAACTCATATTGATATTGTAGAGTAACTAATAACTTAGATCCTGCTTTGTTCACACATTTCGTGGTAAAACTTCACACACGGATTTTGAGGATGTGACATGATGTGAAGAATTTCTTCAAATGAGTTCTAGTTCTGAAAGAAATTCGGATATCTTCATGAGCAACAGTTTACCTCAGCGACAAAATGGGGGGGGGAGGTCTGGTGTCGCCACCACCCCCATCGTCCACGTCACCTAGCAACGGTAATACGCTGCACATTCCCTAAAACCTAGTCAATTTAGAGGGAACACATGAAGTATGGATCTTGACAATGGAAAATGTGGACACGTCAAAGCTCTGAGCTTTATCACTTATTTATTTTATTAAATTAAATGTGTTCTTTTTGTAAAATCACATTAGTTACACGTATTTATATGTCTTCTTGAGTGACAATTTTATTGTTAGATTATCTCAGTCCTAAGATCCTGATCACTTGCTTATTATCATTGTGCATGTTTGCTTACAACGCTATGGCAGGTATCAAGACATCGAGTGCACTAAGGTCCAATAAATAACCTTCATCTTGAAAACTAAAACATATTCTTTGAATTCTTGAACTCTTTTTAATGCAGGATGACCTTAAAATTAAAGAAGTTTGACCAATTGATCAACTTCATTAACCTAAACACACACACTCGCACCCAAAACCATACAAGGTAAATCAAATTCTCCACCAACTATAAGGTGGTGTTTGTTTTTTTGAAAAAGAGCTTATAAAGTTCTTTTGTCTGCGTCAAAAAGAGGCGGGCAGATGTTTGAGATCTGCAGAGTGTTTGTTTTTTTAAAGACGTTTCATTAAAAAACGTCTGCGTGACCTCTTCTTGGAGAAGAGGTGGAACAATGTCTTCACACCTCTTCTAACCTCTTCACAGTTCATTTCCCCTAAAACCCCTCTTCCCCAAATACCCACACCACTGTCGCTCATCCTGATCAACCCAGTGACACAAGGGATGGTGGTGATAGGAGTCAGCGGAACACGGTTCGATTCGCTGATGAACGACCTGACAAAGGACGGTGTGCCTTCGGCGTCTGAATCGTCGATCGAAAGGCTACCGACAGTGGAGATCAAACGTGGAGACGAAAGTGAAATGTTGGGGTGTGAGTGTGTGCTATGTTTGGAGGAATTGGAGATGGGTGATTTGGTGAGGGAGATGCCGTGTAAGCATCGGTTTCATGGGAGATGTGTGAAAAAGTGGTTGAAGGTTCATGGATGGTGTCCGATTTACAGGTATAAGATGCCTGTTGCGGATGATTTGGAGAAGAAGATTGGGGGAAGACGAAGGGAGATTTGGGTGACGTTTGCATTTGGTGATGGGAGATGGAGAAGTGAGTCGGAATCGGAGAGTGTGAATGATGAATCGTCGGTTGAATTGAGTGATTCGTGAATGCATACTAGTACATTGTTGTTTTTAGGGGTGAAATCTTTTCTTTTGTACAGTGGAGATTTGAAGAGTTTGTTCTTTGATTTACAAAACAAACAGTCTTCTTAATACAGGCTGCAGAAGTTTGGTCCACCTCTTCTCCTACAGATGTCTGCAGATGTGGTCTGTAGACTGCAGACGTTTTACCTTTTCAGAAACAAACAATACCTAAATGTTTTAGTTTATTATCGTTGGTCTTGACCCAATAAAAAAGGTTGATAACAATATAATACAAAAAAGGCCTTAAATTTTTAGTTCGTTTTAGGCATCCAAAATAGTTTACGTCTCAAATAGTAGAATAAACAAGTAGATATACTAAAATGCTTATAATACTAGGTAGCTGGTTGCAGATTTGGAAGAGTTACTGGGATAAGTTTCTACTCTCAGTGGGACATACTGGGTATGTTTGTTTGTTTGTTTGTTTTTTTACTGGGATAAGTTCCTCAAGAAGCAAGCTTGATATTATTATTTTTCGGTTTATGCTGTGGCCTTGAATGCTTTCTTCCTTCCTTCAGTTGATTGATCATGCCATTTTGGTTATTGGCGGTCGATGCTAATCAAAGATGGCTAACTGAAGCCGGCGACAAATGGTTGAAAGTCGTTGGTGACATTGGCCATTCAGCATTTTGTAGGGGGATAAAATCGACTCGAGAGCAGAGAATTGTACTGCTTTTTGGCTTGTGATTGGAAAACAACTGTATGCAGCCCCAAACAATCTTCTAAATGTTGTCCTTGAACATATAGGTCAGATGTCAGCAGGTTCGACATGAGATGGCCCGCACGTTAGACAATCCTGTTAAAAGGTTATCCTTTCATTTGCAGGTCCTAACAATATTGGGTCGGATATATGAAGGTCCAAACGTGATAGGTCCGAATAAGGGGTCACAATATTTTAATCAAACTGAGTTTTAAGCAAACTTTTCTGTGAGCTTTTAGATTTTATTGGATCCAAGATTGACCAGGTTGCTTTATGATCCCCCTTTCTTTCATCAAACCCTTCAACTTAGCAGCATCTTCCCATCTACAATCAGATGCAAAGGTTTTCGACATCAAAACATAAGGTCCAGCTGCTGATGGTTCAAGCTCATATAACTTTTCACAAACCCATTTTGCCATCTCAACATTATTGTGCTGATGACAAGATGATAGAAAGGCTTTCAAAACAGCACTCAGATGTGAAATATTATTCTCAGAGATGAAAACCTTTATCTCATTCAACCGACCTGCTCGGCCCAAAAGATCCACCATACAAGTGTAATGTTCGACTTGAGGCTTTATGTCATAGACATCTTTCATCAGTGTAAAGTAACTGCATCCTTCATCGATCAAGCCAGCATGACTGCATGCAGTTAAAACCGCTACAAAAGTCACTTCATTTGGTTTAATTCCCTCATTTACCATTATATCAAAAAGCTGAATTGTTTCCTTCCCTTCACCGTGTGATGCATAACAAGATATTATAGCAGTCCACAGCACAACGTTTTGTCTCTTTGATTCTTTGAAAATTAACCAAGCGGATTGTAACCTTCCACATTTGGCATACATGTCTATCATTGATGAACTTACAAATACATCAGGTTCATGTCCACTTTTCAATATATATGTATGTATAAGTTGACCAAGGTTCAAAAGTCCAGCATCAGCACAAGCAGAAAATACACCTGTAAGGGTATATTTGTCAACTTCACCATGCTCACTTAACATAAAGCTGAAAGCTTTTAGAGCATCGTCTATCCTATTATTTTGAATATATCCACTAACAATCGAACTGACAGACATAGAGTCGGCTAGCGATTCACCATGTACAGATCGATATGAAGTTTTAAAAACGATCATTGCGTTCTCCATTTCACCACATTTGCAATACATGTCAATAAGTGAATTCTTGATAAATGCATCATGTATTCTAACCCTCAGCAACTTACCATGAATCTGCTTTCCTAATTCAATATGATTCAAAGAAGACGCCAATAACAATCCTATAGAGAACGTAACGTCTGTAAAAGCTGGGCCTATTTTCACCATCTGGTAGAAAAGCCGCATTGCGATTCGTTCATGCCCGTTTTGCAGATGCCCATCAATAATCGTGTTCCAACTCGCTGCATCTTTAAACGGCAATTGCCAAAAAAGCCCCACAGCTTTCTCCAAATCTCCATTCTTCAAGCACGCACTGATCATTATGTTCCATGACACAGTATCTTTAGCACTCATAATCTCAAAAAACTTTGTAGCATCATCAAAAGCCTCACATTTCACATAAAAATCAAGCACAGCATTTTCCAAAGTCACATCTACACAAACCCCATTTCTCAATATCCAACCAACAATCATCTTACCCATATTAAGCTCATTTGCACCTGCACAACACTTGAAAACACTCGAAAATGTGAACTGATTTGGAGTAATGTCTTCTTTTAGCATCTGGGTAAATAAACTTAACGCTAGATTGTATGATCCAACGCGAGAAAGCCCAGAAATAATAGTAGTCCAAGCGCGTACATCTCTCACAGGCATTTCGTCGAACAGCTGGTGGGCGAATGTTAAATTACTGGACTTTATGTACAAGCTCAACAGATAGTTGCTCACAAGTGAGTGATGAATAGAACCATTCTTAATTGCTGTAGCGTGAGCGATACCCACTGAGAATTTGTTGGTTGGTTTAGATGGGATTGGTTGTTTGATATCAAAATGATCACGATTTGAATGTAATCGGTGAAATTGAACATGTGTTGTCCTTATGATGATGTTTTGAAATGGGAATGGTGAATGGAAACAAGACAATGCTATTAGTGCACGATCTATTAGACGCATAGCTAGTGAAGTCTCATTTGAGGAATTGAATATTGCTTAGAGCAGGTTTGTTACGGGTTTAACAGTTAGCAGGTCTTAATTGCAATAGTAGTATAAAATAGAGGGTCTGTTTTGTAATAAATGAATAGTTGGAGGGTGAAATGTGTAAATGTAGTGATAGTTCGGTATGTTGGTTAAAAGGTTGTTGGAACCGTTGTATTGAGCATCAGGATAATGAATTGAGTTTTTTCTTCTTCTTCTTGTTCTCTCTTGATTCTTATCCTAACATTGGTATCAGAGCTACCGATTCTCGGAGCTCAGTTACTATCAATCCATTACGTTTCCTTCAAAATTGCTGACGATCGATTACGATCTAAGCTTCCGTTCCCTTTTTCCTTTGAATCCGCTGAAGATCGATTACGATCTAAGCTTCTGTTCGTTCAATTCCTCAATTGTTGTATAAATTGGTGGATTGATTTTGTTTTCTCGTTCGTAAGGTGCTTCAATTCAATAATTGATCGGAATTATATGCCGACAAGACAACAAGAAATGGAGAGATTAGAGAGTTTGGCTCAAGCAAATGCAACCTTAATTGAAGGTCAACAAGCAATTTTGGATCAGAATTCGGAAGCAATTCGTCTGTTGCAGATCAGTATGACGACGTTGGTTACACAAATGACCGAGATTAATACCAGATTAGGGCAAGAAAAGGATTATGGTCATAGGGAACCAAGGATGGTTAGAACGGGACGACTGGATTTCCCTAAATTTGATGGTTCTGCAGTAGAAGGATGGATCATTCGTTGCAATCATTTCTTTGCTGTAGATAAAACACCTGAGAATGCAAAAGTGCATTATGCAGTGACCAATTTAGAAGGTGCCGCGTTAGAA
>BJCO01012388.1:0-13499 GCA_018326465.1 Flaveria floridana
TTATTATTATTATTATCCTTATTATTACTATTATTATTATTATCATTATTATTATAATCATAATAATTATTATTTCTAAGATTATTATCACCTTAAGTTTTATAATATTAAGTAAACATCATAACTCTTATAATATTATTATTATTCATTATTAAATTAATTTGTTAATCACCAAATTAATTATTAAGTATAACAAATCCTCCAAGTTTCAAAACGACATAAAAGTTCCTTTTATAAACTTAACGAAGTTAACCATTTAATTAACAAAAATACGAGATGTTACATTTTGGACACAAAATAATTATATTTATATATTTGTTATATAAATAGTTATTTATTTATTGGTTTAAGTTCTAGAGAACTATACCGTGTCCCAAGCTAAGATGAATTAGATATCAATGCTCGAAGTTGAGTGGTCGAAATGAAAAAAGTGAAACTTGGGTGATTATAGTAGGAAATTTGATTAACATGGATCTTTTATGTCTTGACCAAGTCTTTTAATAAATATTATGAATGATTATTATGGATCATAATTTTTATTAAAATTGGTATTAAACATGTCATGAATAAAATGAGAGTTTTAATTTGGTCTCATAAAACATTTCATAAATCAAATAAAAGTTTTGGTTGTGAATCATAAAACTCACATTAATATGAAGTCTTTAGCATGAATATATAACTAAACTCATGATGAGAAAAGAAAGAGAGAAGAAGAAGAAATTGATTTTCTTTAGTGTCCAAGTTTTATAGAAATTTAGAGAGGGGCAATCTCTAAATTGTTCTTCCTACATTATATTCTTTAACTTTTTTCCATATAACATCATAACACATATTATACCCGGTGATCTCTCGGGTTTGAGGCACTCTCTGGCAGTACATACTGCTTTGGTTGTTGTACCCTGTGAGACAGACGCGTTGTCTTGAGTAGAGACGTGAAATCTGTTTTAAGGGACCTGTGTCTAACACGATTCTTAGCCATAACCGTCAACCTTTTGTTTGTTAATTGTTGCAGTCAAGGGGTATAGTTGAAGATTCGAACGTGATGAAGACTCGTGTCAAGAATGTTATATGAAGACTCGTTGGAGTATATACTAAAGACGGATGTTCGTATCAAGTTTGGTACATAAATATTTTATATATTTATTTTTCTAGTCGTATTTGTAAACGGTTTGTACTAGAATATTTCCAATGGCTAACGAGAGTATCGTTAGAATTACTATCTTTAGTATAAAAGTAAACCTATTTTCTTACAGATAGTAGATTCTAAAATCATGTGAAAGTATATTCATTTAGTATTATTGTTTGCACATAACCTTTGTTGAACATTCAAATCTAATGGGTTGTATATGTTGTTACTTACATGTGCATGGAGACATGGAGTTCGTTTTAACAATGAACCAAATCTTGAAAGTGGGCATAGAAACTAATTACAACAATATATCACATCTGAAAAGTTGACACATGTTATAATGAGTAAGAGGTGTAGTTTATCTGTAGCGTCAAAATCTTCTAAAACAATAAATCGGACATGAGAAGTGGTAATAAATGTTTGTAATGTATTGTTATATACATTAGCTTATGTGCATTAATTAAACTCATTACGATAACAAATAAAACCTAAAAATTGTTGAGATTGTATGTTTGTTCTAAAATTATTTTGCAACAGAAGTTTTTGAACATATAACATACCTGAAAAACTTTAATTCTAATTCTCGACCACAGTCTAATTGCAAAAGGTTATAAAAATCTACCTTTACGGAATTCAGGAGACTTGCTTGGGATAGTAGACGAAGGACCCAAGTGCTTCCCTCAACAATATGCTAATCAAAATCACCAAAGTCAAGAAACAAGCTTGATCAGAATTGAACATCTTGTTCCTTTTGATGTATGCTACACTAAATATGTATATGGTCTTTTTGTGACTTTCAAACTGTAAATGTTTATTATCATCGATCTTTTTAAACATCCAAATACATAACACACACGCATGATACCAAACATATATAGTAGATTTCCCTTATAGCAAAGCTACTTTCAAGGTCTGGGTCGAACGATGACATTCATTTTATCTATCCCAAGGAAATAGAAAGGCCGCTCACGTTGAGATGCGCAACGCTATGAATTTATTTATTTTGACATATAGTAATATATTATAATATAAGAAGATAGCATACAAGGAGGTAGAATACAAAGATAAAGTATACAACAATATTTCCAAGTGTTTCAAAGTATATTAACATGCTAAGGCTAATCTAAGTTAAACAAGAGTGTGGACATTAGCTAAGGCAAAGGAAAAGTAAGGCGTATAAATGTGTATAAGCAAGCTAAGGCAACGTCAAAGGCCAACTAAATCAAACATGAGTGTAGACACCAAACTCAGACAAAAGGTAAGCTATGGCATATAAAAGTTTCAAAAAGAAGCTAGGACCCAAGATAGACCATTCGATCTAAAAGTCCGTAAATTTAATCTTACACCCTCAAGAACTCATACCCTCGTCGAAGAGTTGAACTCTATCAAACTCTACCTAATCTTTTCACTCTAAGTCTAGTTCAGCATGTGCTCCTCATCCCCTTCATAATAAGGTTTTATGTGGTTCTAACTAGAGCATCATCTATCTCCTTTTCACGTGCTAACCATCTCAACGTCACTTACCTTATCTTATTCACGATACATGTCACCCAAACCTCACTAAAAACCACATTCATTTTTGATCCATCCTGTGTGTGTGTGTGGGCGCATCCACCTTAGCATCTACATCTTAATTATCACCATTTTTTATGCTTAAGGCATCTTGATAACCAATAATCGGTTCTATATAACATAACTAAACGAATTGCAACCTTGTAAAATTTATCACTTAGTCTTTTTGGGAATCTCTGGTCGCACAATACTCTCGACACTACTCACCAAATGCGCCAATCTGTTTGTGCGTGATGGGCTACATCAATGTTATGCCTCCATTTGTTTGGACAAGTGACCCTAGATATTTGAACTTGGTTGTCTTCAAGACAACTAGTCCTTCAATAATAATTTGCGTGCTCTCTATATAGCTAGCACCATTGAAGTTACAATGCAGGTACTCTACTATAAAACGACTTATCCTTGATCCTTTTTACTTTAATGGTGCTCAAAAATTATATAGCCTCTCATTCATACTCCCTTTACTCTTCGATTACTAGCACAATTTAATCCGCAAGAAGCATGCACCATAGATTTACCTCCTTGATTGGCTTGAACAACTCATCTAAAAACTCCCATAAAGAAACAGATTCAATATGAATCCTTAGCAAAGACCCACCTCCATTAGAAAGAAGTCTTTGTCTCTTACTAGCGCACAATCACTTGTTCAAACCTTGTTATACATATCCATGATTATCTTTATATATCTCTTAGTAAATCCCTCTAGTATGGAGAATATCCTAATCATGACACACTATTATCAATATTTTCAAGATTAATGAATATCATATGTAGATCCATTTTTTCCCTATATATACTTGTCCGTTAATCTCCTTTAATGCGTACACCTCATTATAGACCTCCTGGCATAAATCAAACTTGTTCGCCTAACCCAAGTTTGTTGTCTAATTCTTGTGTTGATGTTGAGTTGCTACTTTCTCATTGAGCATAACTTTGCAACCCTTCCATGAACATTGATCTCCTCTTAGAGTAAAAATAGTCAATCTGTGTGTGACATCTCTTTCTATAAAAAGTAATCGAATGTGATTTTTTTAAAACAAGTTTTTAATACCTAGGTATTGAGCTAACTTGAAATTAAGAATCTCCTTAACACTTCTTATCTATCACCATAGCCAAACCCACCAATGTACCAAAAGAAAACCATCACACTCCTAACCATTATGACCGTTAAATCATAGTGATGTATACTTTCTCTTCTCTAGGTATGGCTCCAATAATTTTGTCTAGAGTCTCCCAAGTATCTCTGTTTTCTTGGTCTCACGACCCCACTTTTGGTGTGTAAACCCTAACCACTATCATTAACGTCTCACCTAGTGGTATCGTCAACTAATCGTATCATTATATCTTATCACTTTTACCACATTGTCTTGAATTTCTTTAGCACCTAAAACCCCATCATATATTTTATTCTATTAGATCCAGAGTACCACACCTTATATCTACTATTCTATGATATTTCTTAATATCAGTTGTTATACTTGTGAATTAGACAAAACAAGCCTAGAAGATGGACACACTATAGTAAAAGCTTAGACACAATGTTGTAACAAATAGTCGCCAAGATCCTTTATAAATGTAATTTTTTAAAAAGATCTTACCATGTTTTGTATCAAATTAAAGATAATAAGCTTCTAGATTTTAATAGTATAATCCTTTGTAATTAGGTATGATATGTTTCAACATATTTGGAGGTATATGATAGTCAAGTCACTTAACCATAATTTGATTTGACTCTACACGAGAATCCTATCTTACGCAATAAATATCTATCTATTTGACTTTATTTTTAACGTGTCAGCTTATATACTGATATTTAATGGGTTAGACATGACTAACGTAGTTTTAACAAAGTAATGATCCAATGCTTTTACTTGTTTTGAGCGTTTACATATATGTAAAAAAATTAATTTTCAATGGCCACCATGTTCAAATTTTTATAATAGTTTTTTATATAATTTGTGTGTCATTGTATTTATAACAAATTGCCTTTTGATCGTTTAATGTGAGTTTTCGCTTTAGTATATATATTTTTCTAATCTCTTATGTATATTTACGTGTACTTAATGAATATGAATTAAAGTGAGATTAATTGACATGGATAGAGAAAAAAGTAAAGACATGATCCATCAACATCTCTACCTTTAACAAGCAACAAGCTTCTAGTAAAAAAAAAGTATTTTCGTCTTCTTATACGTTAGAGTATTTTTATTTTATTTTATCCCTCATGATTATTATCTATATATGTTAAATTTGTAAAAGTTCGAACTTTATTATCATATTTAGTCAAAAAATAATAATAATAAATTTTCACTATATTATATAATCATATACAGTTAAATTTGAGATTTTTAATTACCTTTTTAATGATGTTTCTTTATTTTGTTTTTCAAAAACCAAAATCATAACATATTTTGAATGTTGTTCCAACTAATAATATTATTTTTGTTTCCATCGTCACAACTTTTTGGTGCTATTTTGTCAATACATATCACCATAGGCATATCAAAATCCCTGAAAAGAAAAAGTACCTTAAAAATCCATATGCTAGTACTATCATCAGTTGTACATATGCATTAAGGATTGTACAATGATTTAGAAAAGATTTACATGCTCAAAGAAAAGCTGATAAAAGAAAAAGGAAAAGGGAAAACAAAAGCAGTCAAATTATTAATTCTTTTTTTTAACTAAAAATTAAAAAAAAATGGTTAAAGTAGTCAAATAAATGGATAAGTTAGTGAGAGATGTAGTTAAAGTTATAGGATCGTATCTAACCTCTCATCCAAACATCCACATCTAGGGCTAGTGTCATGTGCACATCCATGGGTCAATTAATACTTGCTTTTGTGCCATGGTCAAGTCCACCTTAGCACATACTTCTAAAACTTGGCCAATTGGATTGTTTGTTTGATCATGCTTAAACAAATATTAAAATAAAAATAAAGAAAAATCCAAATCTGATCTAGAAGTAGATACAAGCAATGTTTTCAGAACCGGATCGGACGTCGAACCGGACGCCTTACCGGTTTGGTGGTCGGACCGGTCGGACCGGATTTAAGAACCGGATGATGTCATAATTATATATATATATATATATTATATAGTTATATATATATAATCAAATATAAGTAATTTATATATGATTTATATATGTATTTTATAGTTATATATAAAACTTAAGTATATTTGGGTGTGTGTGAATGTATGTTTAAGATTATGGTGAACACTTTGTCCCACATTGGTGTGGGGACAAAGTGAGGTTTGGTTTATAAGTAATTGTTTTATCACTCTTGTGTATCTTTATGACATATTTTACTACAAGTACTACTCGCGCGCAGGGGGGTGCAAAAACGGGGAAAAAAGTTGGATTTCCAGCGAACACGTGTCGCGGACACGAATGCAGCTTTAAAAACCCAGGCCCGTGCGAGGCTGTTTTTACTCAAAAAATTTTTGAAAACCGGTCCGACCACCGACTCGGGTACAACCGGCCGGTTCGACCCATACAAAACGATTCATACACGACTAGACCGATCCCCGGTCCGATCCGGGCGTGAAAACACTGGATACAACCTTTACATAATGAAAAATTAAATAAATTTTTAATCAATAACTAAGAATAGATAAACCTTTGTTAGGAAGTGATGTTAAATCCATATTTTTGAAAGACTTGAAATTTGATGTGTAATTGGTAGTATTTGGCATAAGAGGGGCTTATTACTAGTTATATATAATACTAATTATCAAGTTATTTGTGCATTATGGGTTCTACCTAAGTTTAGTGGGTTGTAATCACTTTTGGTGGTTTTCTTTTTATTTTTTATTTTTATTTAGTTTTTAACCCAATACTTTACCTATTTACAACTTAACCTCCACAAAAAAATTTCACTCTCAACTTTAGTTCCCTTTTTTATTTTTTTATAAATTTTTGTTTTACGTTTTGGTTTAAACTTTATGAGTTAACACATCGCAACATGCGTGTATAGTTCAACGTTGCTACGCCTATTGTTTTGTCGTTTAACGGCCCCGTCTACGTTGCGTTCGGTTTTATTTTTTTTCATTTCTCTTTCTTTTGTAGTGTGAGTTTTTCTGGTGTTAGTGGTCGCTGATGGCGGTGTGAAATTGGTGCTACTTGTCACGGTTTTACGTCTTCCGTCGCAACGCAGGGGGCTTAATACTAGTAATAATAATATTAATTATCAACTCTTTTACACATAATACTATTGTACATATGCTAAATGGTGTTGTGTATATGTTTTGTTTCTGGGTTTTTTCTCATATATTTTATTTGTATTTTTATATTTATCTTTCAAGCGAATGATATAGCATAATTTATTGCTTTTAAAAATATCATATATATATATATATATATATATATATATACAAATACTATCGACGTCATGGTTTCATTTTTCATAAATAAGCATATGTTATCAATGTCTTCAATATCTTCTTTAACGGACATATTCTCGACAACATTCGTATACCTATATATAATTACGTATGTTATCAATGGTTTCAACGTCTTATTCAACACACAAATTCCCAATAACATTTTGATGTTCATTTTTTTAATGGCGTTACATCTCTCCCAACACACGGGTTTGCAACTACGTTTTGATATTAGTTTTTACTTCATTTTATGCTCCCGCCGTAACGCTGGGGTCATAATACTAGTTTACTAACTATTTAAAAGTTTTTTTCCTTTTTTTTATCTGAAATGTCTATTAGAATTACCTCAATGCCCGAATCAAAAACCATCTGACCTGATTTTAACGCTTTAATAATAACATAATCAACTATATGAAGAAACTCACCTGTGTTTTTCTTATCGTCGAAAATATCAAATCTATATTGGAACATAACTTGTTTACATATATTATTTTTATAAGATATACATAACAAAATTAGTTTATAATACAACAATTATGTGTTATAGGATTCGTTTTTTAACAACTGTTTTTAGTCAAAATGTCATATCTTTTTAGTCAATAACTAAGAATAGATAAACCTTTGTTAGGAAGTGATGTTAAATCCATATTTTTGAAAGACTTGAAATTTGGTGTTTAAGTCCATTCAGTAGAAATGTTGGGTTTAAGTTTAACTTTGTCTTATGTCTTTAGTCCTTTAAAGCTTATTTATTTAGAGCTGGATGCTTTTTATTTAATTCTGTTTGTTAGTAGAATATTAAAAATAACAATATCTCAAGGCTTACATTTCACTCTCATAATAAAATTCTTAGCCGGAACAATCATCAATCTAAAGATTTAGTTGAGCTTAATAGATTTTTATATACATGAAAATTTCATGCATACCCACAAAAGCTTTTTTTTTTTAAACAAAAACTTTCATTAAAAAACAGCGAACTCTAAAAAGAGAGCCGCCCCGCAATTATACACACATATACAAGGGGTTCTTGACCCATTCATTTCAAACAATATCATTAAATCTAGATCTATACTTCAACCAAAGGTACGCCTTGGCCTTCACTTCCGCCACCGTTTCCATTACCTTGCAAGGTTAAATTATTGTCATATTTTCCCAACCATAAAAACTAATATCAATATACACATTCAAACAATTTAAATATAACATTTGGCAATTTTCAAATAATTATGTAGCCTTTTTACAGTTTTTTATTTAAATCAATTCTATAATAAGAAAAACTATCTCTAAACAAAATGTATAACACCAAAAAATAGGTTTTAGATAGACTATGAACCAATCTAACAAGGGGGCTTTTACAAGGTGTTTGAATGTTCTTTTCAAAAGCACTTATTGATTTTTGGATGGGTGAAAAACAAAAATACCCTTCCAAAAATATCTCATTTGAAGGGTATTATTATCTTTTCATCCTTTCAAAAAGTCAATAAGTGCTTTTGAAAAACACATAAACACCCCCTTAAACGCAAGATAATTAATAAACGAAACAAACATATATACATCTCGAGGCGAGGGTTCGTTCATCTATATCCATCAAAGATTTCAAAACAGATACCAAGATTCTTAACTTTACATGTTCCCTCACTAAATAAACCCCCAAATTTCACGATTAAACAAACATAAACCTCAATTTCATTCAGTAATGCCAAAAAGGGAATATCTTTCCGATTTCATTCGGTCTGCCTTTTACTCCGTGCGAACCCATCTCTGAAAAGTGAATACCTTATCAAACGAATATAATATTCAATTTCTACGCATACCCAGTTCAAATCGCATTGATATCCATCTGGGTTTCATTGATCTTCATCAATTCGATCAAACATTCAAACCCTTTTGATTTGCTTTTGATCTGATCATCACCAAGAATGAGGAAGAGGGAGAGAGAAAACCCATGTGGGATTTGTGGGCACTATCACAAATATGAAGAGGGGGAGGTTTGTGGGATTTGTGGTCATCGGATGCCTGTTGGAGTTGAGAAAAGTTCGATTCAAGTTAGTGCTTTTCCGTCGGAAATCTTGTCGGAGTTTTTGTATCTTGGTAGCTATGATAACGCTTCTCGTTTGGAGGTTCTTAAGACCCTTGGGATTTCTCGGGTTCTTAATGTGCGTCTTCTTCGTTTAATCTTACATGATTTCAAGATTTTAGTCAATTTGTTCATTAGTTATATAGTATTTTGATGGATTTAGTGTCTCATTAGTTGTTCTTATTGATGGGTTCTTGTTTTAGACTCATTGGATCACTTGATAGTTGCCATAAGATTACACTTTTCTGCTTTTGCACTTTTGTTTGACCGTAATCATGTATCTGTTTGAAGTTGATTATTGAGTTTATAAGATGTATGAATTTGGTATCATGGGGAGATTATTGAGTTGATATGAAGCTCATTGGTTGCTCATTGATGTATATTCATATTTGCTTAGTGCAGGCACAATCTTGCCTAAAGTATATAAATATATTCTTCTTTTGTGTAAATTCTGTTTTTTTTGCTAGTTTAGTATTGAAAGTTTGGTACTTTGTCTGGTCCCTCATCAACTGTTCAATTGAGATCATATATGAAGATTGATTAATGATATGAAATCTGGTTGCAAATTCACAAGTTGGTTCTTTTTGGTGCATCTTTTTACTTTTTCTTTTATGATAGTAATTTGTAGGGAACAAGATAGAGTATTTAAATCATCAGTGGTTATTTGTTCTTTTGAACGCATTGTGAAGGAATCTTGTTAGTGAAAAACAGGACATTCGATGTAGGACACCCCATATGATGTAATGAACCTAATAAACGCCTTTTAACTTCTCTTGTCTTCAATAGAAGATCATCTTTTTCTAATTGTATGTTTATTTTATATACTATATGTTGATATGTTCTGTATTCAGCCAATAAGTAAAAGATTTTGGCTGTCCCACTACTGTTTGCTACGCTTTGATTGTATGTTAGAAAGACTGCATCTTTTGTTGTTATAAATTTTGAACTTTTGATTAATTATGAGGTTGAGTATTTATTGCTGATTTGCAGTTGTATGTGTCAAAGATCTGAAATAGTCAGTGGTGATTTAATGTTTTTGCAGACTGTACCCGCGTGCCAGAATCTTTACAAAAATTCATTTACTTATCACTGCCTTCCCGATAGCGCAACTTTAGCATTCGACGATGCAGTTAATTTCTTAGGTATGTAATTATGCTACCATGCTGCAAGGTATGCGACTTATGCCTTTTAGTATGTTTATATGCTCAAGAGACTTCACTGTGACTTAAACGCAAGTAAGATTAATTATACTGTAAGATAGCTAAAAATAAACAATATGATCTTCAATATATGAAGTAAATAAGCAATAGAATATTATGGAAAAGTTTAAAATATATAATTGATGATGGTAAATGCGATTTGTAGATTGAAGAACGAAATGCAATCAGAAAAATTTGTGTCTGAGTAGTTTCATCTCTTGTACTAAATGAAGAGCTTAATGTTGTTGTTCCCATCATATATTAAGGTTCCAGAAAAATTTATATGTTTCTTAGAACCCCATGAAGATCTGGAAAAATGTATACAAACAGCTTCTTGCCATCTCTTTTTAAATTTTGTGTTTTGATAATATCCCAGAAAACCTTATAATCTGTGATCAATATCCTTTCTTTTAGATCTTATACAACTTTATACATTATATGGGTTTATGCAGAGAACGTGTCTTTGCACCTGCCAATTCCATAACTACTATGATGTTGAACTTTTGATCTTAATAATATTTTGATCTCAAATGTTTCTTGAATAAATTGCTTGGATGTTTTCTTGTTTTTCTGTTATGATGAACGTTTAATGAACTAAAGTGCTTGTTTGTAACATTGTACATATGATTTTAAACTTGTTTTACAGAGCAATGTGAAAAAGATAAAGCTCGAGTTCTTGCTCACTGCATGTCGGGAAAAAACAGGTGAACTCTTGCTGCAACTGAAACTGTTTCAATGTTATCATTCGTTTTTTGCTACTTATTATTATTATTTGAATACACTATTAAGAAACCAATTGAAGAGTACAGTGGCTTGAAATGTTGGCTACATAAAAAGAAAAATGGCATTTGTTTGTACTTGCAAGAATTATGATGAATTACTCTTATTACTATTCTTGAGGAAAACGTTTGTATGTATTTTTGACAGGTCACCTGCTGTGGTTATGGCATATCTAATGAAAAGCAGAAGGTGGACTTTTGATCAGAGTTATCAGTGGGTGAAAGAACGCAGATCGTCTGTTGAGTTAAATTCAGGTATATGTTTGCACCAATTGAACCAGCATGATCGACAAGTGTTTATTATAGTTAAATTATATGCATTTAGCGTTTTATGTTTCATAACTAGTTATGTACTATGGAATAATAAGAATCAGATGATTATAATCACTTGCTCACTTACCCAAACACTCAAAGATCTAAAGATTTGTTTCAAAACACCACTGGATCATATAACTGTTTCTGATCATGAATCTTTTGTTAGATGTTTTGCAGCAACTACAAGCGTACGCACAGAACATTCAGGCGACACTACATGCCAGTGGTGGTGGTGCTCTACCACCAATCTCAGATGGTGCAGCCCCTTTTAGCTTCGGGTTTACAAACACCACCAACATTCCACCAGCCTTCCCAGCTTTCAACACCACTGCAACCGCCACTTCCATTTTCACTCGCGCAGACATCCCTCCTCCAAACGAGTTCACTTTTGGTGCTGTTGTTCAGACTCAGAACACCCCACAAAATCGGGTGCCTTCTGGGCCGAGTTCTGTGAATCCAAATGCTACAGATGTATCAATGGATGGATCTTAAATGGTTGTTTCTTTGGGGTTCATTGGATTTGGTTTATTTATGCAAATCTTAATGATATGTTGAGCTTGATTGTAAATGTTGAATGAAAAGCTTTTGGCTTGTTAGACCTCACAACCAAGGTTATCTCAGATTTTAATTTTTATAAGAGGCGACCTTTTAAGCTCACATTTCATTGTTATATTCATCCCCAATTTGCTATTGCATCCACGTAGTTGTTTGTGTTCTCTTGAAATAACCAATAATGTTTTTTAACAGCAAGAACTCGTTACTGAAAAATCCATGAGCCACTATCAATCGTTTAGGGATTAGGTAAAACGCAGTTCATAGCATGCATCAATTGTTAAAACAAACCATATAGAACCAAAAGCTTATTGATGTAGTTTCATCACACCTTAAAGAAATAATATATAAAGTAAACAAAACTATGACCCCATGGATTCAAATTTCAAACTAAAACCTAAAAGTAGAGATGCTTAGAAATGATAAACTAACAACATCGGTAGATCAACCCCACCCCCTGGGATGGGGATGGGGATGGGGATGGGGATGGGGATGGGGATGGGAATGCATAAGAGTAAACATTATGAAATCTAAGAGGGAGAATGGTCGTCGTCTAAGAGAACATCGGTGAGCTGATGGTGTTGATGTTGGTGGTCCGATTGGCGATTGAGATTGTTGTGATCGTTGGTGTGTAGCTGTGCTTTGTCTAGATAAGGCTTGAAGCCTAGATGTAGGCTGAGGTAGCCGAATGCTACCGCACCGATCACCACCAGCCCCGACCTCATCCCGTTCTTCACCGCATCTTTCATGTTTACTTCAGCCCCTTGCCCCTTTCCCCTGCCCTACTCTTCAACTATCATCTTTCCCTTCTATACTTCTATTTATATATTTACCAAGTTATAATCATATGTAATCTACAACCTAAATAATTTTACTCTCTTATAATAAAAAATTATGTCTTAAATATTATGTATTATACGAATTGAATGTATCTATATATTACATACTAGCTTAACGTCCCGTGTGTTACACGGATTGAAAAAATTAAAATAACAAATATTTACAATTAGAAATTAAAAACTAATATTAATAATCTTTTAATATATAAGAATAATATATAAGAATGATATATAAGGATGCGAAATTTAAGGGATGCAAAATTTTTTTTAAAACAACTTTTCGTTATATGAATGACACGTGACAATAACTTCTTCAGAGTGTGCCATGTGATAACATATAACTTAAAAACCAATAATTTATTAAAACATAAAATTGATAAAATGTTATAACAAAGTTAGATGCAAATGTGAAGAAACATGCCAATTTAAGTTGTATTGTGATTGTATATAAAATTAAATTATGAAAAACTAATCTATTAACATTATGTTTAAAAATTTAGATTCTGTTTACTATAATTTTGGTTTAAAATCATTGTACATATATTACAAAATTGCTTTTTATTTTCTCAAAATAAATTATGAGGAATACAAATAATGGTTTCTATTTTAATATTTATTTGAATATAAAATAAAAATGATATTAATTCAAACTTT
>BJCO01012419.1:0-12353 GCA_018326465.1 Flaveria floridana
CCTTTTCATGTATTCCTCTGGAGATTGTATGCAGTGCTTGACCTGCAGTCTTATCTTCCTCTTTGATTTCCAGAAGAACCATCTGTACACCCATGGATATTGCATTCACGAATACATTCCAAGAAACATTTTCTATGAAAACATTAATTAAAACACAAGATTAAACTTTAAAGCGATCATACCCCATCACTACCAATCCTTTACCCAACAGAAGAACTGTAGTACACTCCATCGACACCACCATACGCCACTCTTCGGAAGCTAAAACCACTGGAACCTGCAGATGGTTTAATAGTAGATGGAAATGATATTCAAACTGTTTAATTTATTTTCTCATTAGTGCCTAATGATCTTCACTCTCAGTCAACAATTTATCTGACTCTGATTCTTCAAGTTGTCATAATCACTTTATAAAGCTATTCATACTCATGATAAATATAAGTTAACTTTCAAGCAGTGTACCATGAGATTTGTGAGCTGGTGTTTTGCTGACTGCTACTTCTCTATCACGAACCGAATCCTGACCATCATTGTCTAGTTCCTCGATGGTTATCTCCTTTCTCGACCCACCATAGCTACCAAATGGCTCAGTGAAAAAGGGGTCATCAAATGGATCTTTTCCCCCAAATAACTTAGACATTTTAGCAACCTAGGAATTCTACACAGAAAGAAAAATTACCACTTTTGTATGACTACATGCTTGTAAGCCATTAGCATATGCCATTTACAAAGCTTTAGCAAGATAAACGCTAAAATCAACCAATTGCCGCTAATCACAAAAATTAACAACTAATTCGATACTGATTCTTAAGATAATATCCAAAATTGAAGTCCAATCCCAAGTCATTGCTAAAAAATATTCGATCATCACACACTAATTTTCAAAACATGACCAATAACTGCTCCAGTATAATTTCGAACCATGGTCCATAAATAGAGTCAATTAACAGAGGTTTCAGAGGTTAAACAAGAACAGTATCACCATTATTATAAATTCTAACTTATAATTATATGTGGATGTAGATAATATCATCTGAAGTGGGTTACAAGAAGAGAGACAATAACATTGAGAAACGATATCAAGTAGTGATCAGATAAATTGATAGAACACTGTGTAAACTAATTGAATAACTTACCTTGAAAGCACGAAAACAGAGGTGTGCGAGAAGTGAGAACAGAGATGATCAAAAAAATACCAGTGATAGAAACTTCCAGAAAAGAGAAGATGCAGACCACCGACCTTTTTTTTTCCTTTTAAATTGCATATCAAGGATCAAGTTATTCTGAAAATACACCAAACTAAATTATTGGATTTAAAGCATTCTTTCTAAAACCTTTATCAAACTGTCTAGCTTGACAATTAAACACCAAACTAAATTACATTATGTTTGAATTTAAAATAGTTTTTTTAAAACCTTTATCAAATGGGCTAGCTCTATATTGATAACTTGTTTAATATTAATAATTTAAATTATTACACGATGATAATTCATACTAACAATTTGATATGCAATTAAAGTGAAATTAAGAGAAATATTGATTAGAATGTAGGTATAAACTATCACTGGCCAATATTTATTATCGATCACATATCATGTTTTAAATTGTTTTTAACAGCCTGAAAATATGATTTATTATTTTAAAAATTTTGTATTATTTGATTTAAGTAACTCTTAATCTTACAGGAAGAAACACCATTACATATCTCACCTGAATCACTAGCATAACAAATTAGTGAATTATGTATCATGAAGATGTCTATTGCTTTAAACGCGAACCATTGCTATCAAAAGCGTCATATCCACACCACACCGCCCCTTGTCCTCACACACGAACACGGGTGCACGCGTGCATAGATTGCTTTGCACCTTTTTGGCTCCATCACTTTGTTCTCGTTCCTTAATGCTAAGTAAATAAAATCCAACAAATGCTGCCACTAATAAGTCCTTTTCGGTTTCTTTCAAGACTGTCATTTGATACGAAGTTTTCTAAAAATTATCTTTTGCCCGCGTGTTTTATATTTAGTTGATATTAAAGGACATCCCTGAGATTCATTAAAAGTTTACCTATACAATAAACCAATTTTATACGTTTGCTTGATGTTGTAGCATATCAGCATATGACACAATGGTCACAAAACAATAGTGACTTCGGAATTTTTGACGTCAGAAAGTAATTTTCTTTGCCTGATTTTGATCTATAATATGTTATTCTATTGAATGTTTATCAACACATAAAGACACAAATCATACAATGAAATACTAGTACATACAGCATATATGCTGCCTAAACCATAAAATCTGTTGTTCACAGGTGCACTCAATCAATGTTGATTGTGACCACTTTTTTATACAATGAAATACTAGTACATACAGCATATATGCTGCCTAAACCATAAAATCTGTTGTTCACAAGTGCACTCAATCAATGTTGATTGTGACCACTTTTTTAGGTCGTCCACCAGAAGAACCACTTCTTGCACCATTGCCGTTGCTTGAACTTCCACCACCCTCGAGTGCCAAGCCAAATGGTCGCAAGCTACCAAATCCTACAAAAGGAAAAAAAATAGAGAAGACCCCCTGTTGGTCAACTATTCACAAGTAAAATCATGATTATGATTCAGCTTCCAACCCAAACTAGATTCGAATTACAAGATTCGATTTATTTTGGTAACCCTGGTAACAGGACCCACCAATACCCTGTCAACCAACAGTATGTTTTAGGTAAGTTGCAACTTGTGTTGAGCAAAAGATCTTCGAGAAGTTATGATAGGAAGCCAATGGAAGCAAGATTCAAACCTTAGACCCTTTTTAAAAAACAATCAACTGCGTACCACTGCATAATCCCTATCCCTTGAAGGTTACAAGATACGATTTCGGTTTGGTTTGATAATAGTTTCAATGGGTCCAAACAAAACTTAAAGAGCAATTTGAGGTACCAGGAAAATCACATGGAGAAAAAACAGAACATTGGTCATTTCTCTTAAAACATGATTACAACAAGATATGTCATCATGTAGATAGAACAGTCATCACCCATTGAGATTTATGATCCTTTTTTTTATCAGATTTGAACGATCAACAAGATCAATATTTGATGCTGATTAATTTACTGATGCTTACCTGCCCTCTCAAACAAGTTGATCTCTTCATTCCATCCAGGGATGTGGCAATCAGCATTACCTTTCCACTCTTGTTCAAAACCAGCTAGCTCATCTGACGAACAAACATGATTTGGAATTTGGCCTCATAAGTAACCGAATTGGCTTGAATAACAACAGAGGTGGCAAAATGCACAAGTTAGGTAACACTTAAAACAAGTTCAGGTTGAATACATGCACGCTTTGCTCTCTATCGGTTTAATTCATTTATAGACCATATCTTAAATATGATTTCAAAAACAATATTACAGTAACAATCTTAACCTTCAAATAAAACAATTTAACAGGTACCTATGCAAAAAAAATGTATTGGGCAACTTTCAACTTGCTTAACTTGTTTGGCCGGTTTAACTAGTTCCACTTATGACTAAACTTTTTCATCTTACCCACTTGTATTTGATATGAAACACAACCCAAACAGGCTCACTAATAAGTAAATAGGTCAAATGCCACCCCTATTCAATATGAACAGAAGTGCATCAAATTACTTAAGAGAGTCTAAATATTTTACCTTCGTTCAGGTTATGTAGGGTCTGTACTGTGTCCACTTTCCCATCTGTACCAAGTTTCCTTGTGACAGAATGACCCTAAAGAAATCAGGTACTGAAATTTAGTTTCTACATCATTAAATAAGAAAAAAAAATGTGTAAATTTAAGATCTGTCATAATGCTGTCACAAACATTTTAAACATTGAAAGCATGCACATAATGCAAGGTTGCTTTACTATATAGATACTTCCCAAATAGTCAAACACATTCCTTCAAACTTCAAGTTAAACTACTTAACAATGGGTTTGCTGATCTAATATCTATAACTACTTAACAATGAGACCAATCTAAAACTACATATAAATAATGGGTTTTGAACCGATTCAACAATAAGATTTCACTAAAGTGAAAATGAAATGCACCTTGTCATGTATTCCTTTAGAAATCCTGTGTGTTGCTTGACCTGTTGTTTTATCGGCTTCTTTGCTATCTTCAATCACCACCTGATCGCCACACACAATATATTAACACCAACAACATTTAACCAAATATAAAGGAATGCAAAACTACATTGGAATTACTTACACCATCAGCGCCCGACTTCCTGGTTGCGGTTGCAGTGTAGTATGCTCCATTTATACCACCATATGTAACTTTCCTATAGCTATGACTAACACTTTGTGTCTGGGACTTGGTCCTTTCAACTCGGTTAAAATTCCCGTTAAACCGCACATCCTTCTTCACTTCATCTGTTAAACAACCATGATCAATTATACATTCATTTCACCCTACTATCAAACCTAAAGTTATATTGATGGTACCTTCATCATCAGGGTGTTCTACAAGGGGACCTTTATCAGATGTTTTAGACTCACTGTTTTCACCTTCTTCTCCATCATCATCATCAGAATCTAACTCTTCGATCGTCAGCCCCTTCGAACTGCTCGTGTTCGGATGTCGTGTGTCTTCAAAAGAACCATGTGTATCAAAGATACTAGGTGCAAACATACTCCCAAAGGGTCGGGTGAAAAACGGGTCATCAAACGGATCCCTTCCTCCGAAGACGCTAGACATCATGCTCCTATTTTGTCTTTCCCTTTGCATTCCTGCACAAGATAACCTAAAGATTCAAGATTGTTATAAAATCATTTGAAAACTTAAACATCGACTTTGCATTCGATCTGACTGTGTAGTTAACAAAAAGATTACTAATTTCAGTATAAGATCAAGATTTGTAGCCACCCAGTTGAAGAGTTGTAATCAATCGATGGATTTAAGTACAAACAACATGAATCTAGTCAGAAACCGAAGATAAAACAATCTACATAAACTCTGACACGAAATTAACATAATTTCGTTGATTTTCATATTTCTTTGTGATGAAATGATCATGATAACTTGCAATTAAAGGTAGAAAAAGACATCAAGAAAGAAATTGTGCACCTATTGATCGATTGGCGTTGGAGAAAGACCTGAAGCAACAGAAAATATGACGAGGGAGAATGGAATGATGAAAGCAGGGGTCCGTTTTATAATTTATATATTTCAGACGTTGAAATGACTTTTTGTCGTTTAGATTCGGCCCTAGATTGTTCTCTACTTCTCACGATAAATGTATTTACACTTGACACCCTTTTAATTTATTACAAATATTACCACCCCCCACAACCTTTTAATTTTGAGTTAATTACATGTTTATTTTACAGGTTTGATCCTTGACTCTTATTTACTACCAGGTTAGAACTCATGTATTATATGAGTGAAATAAATGTAATTTTTTAAAATTATTACTTTTTATAAAAATTTTATATATTAGATGTTATTAACCATTGGTAAAATAAGAAATTAAAAAAGTACTTGAAAAAATATTATAAAAGACAAGTAATGAAGATTAAGTATTATAAAATTATATTTTAAAATATGATATAATTAAATTTATAGTTTAGTAAATCTCAATAAACTAGTAGCATAAAAAGATTTACATTTTAGATATATAACTAGGTCTTAACACCCCGCGCGTTGCACGGGGAATCCAAAACACATTATAACTGATGTCTAAGACACCCTAGCAAAACCTTAACATTCATTTCATTATGATCTAGCAAAACCTTAACATTCATTTCATTATGATCCACACCCTCCTAATAACCATTTGATATAATTTTAACAATCAAATTACATATGTTAAACTCAAATTGCGTTTTGATAAAAAAGTTGATCGAATACATAATATGTAACTTTATAACATCACGTTAAACACATCTAACATGTTTCTTGGACATTATCTTTCTCTTTATAACGTGTCATTGCAACCTAAATCCAACTTAACATGAGGCTTAGAAAATACAGGTTATTATGGCTGCAAACAAAACGTTTGCCACGCCATAACAACCACCATTTGGAGTCCTTTATCATCATTGCCTTAGAGTGAAACACTGCAATTCAACAACACACTTTTACGCCCCAAACAACAATTTATGTATGTAAGGGCAGATACAAAATGTGAACCTCACATGTAGTTAAAATGAAAAAGTTATCCTCTATGTTGTTCAATCACCTTGTTTTTTTCACACATAGGTAAATTTATAATAAAACTTAGACTCATAATCAGAGAGGTGTGGTTGCCTGTATAAAGCCATCCTACACACCAATCCAAACAATAGAACCACCAAAAAACCATGGCTACGTTTTACAACCAAACTTTTCGAACATAAATGGCACATTTTAATCGCATAAAAGTTACATAAATATTAGTAAGTCAAGGAGGCATGATTGTTTGTGTTAAAGCCACTTTCTGATGTGCAGGTTTCTAAGACAAAACATATTTCCAACAAAGAACTCATGTGACAATCACTGCCTTTGAGGCTCATCAACGTATCATAGCCTCCACATTTTCAAAAATATCATTCATACCAAAAAATAGGATTAGATGTAAACATACCAGTAAGCAAAGCCAACAATAAAACCCTCAAAAAATGAGGCTTACAAACATAACAACCATGGCTCCAAAGGTATCCTTCAAACATTTCTATCAAACATCTCATCTGCACGGCTCAGCTATGCATCACAGCCACAGAATTTTCAAATCAAACTAAAGAAATCAAATAAGTTATAGATCGAAAGCAAGAAATCAAAAACCCCCCAAATATCAACAACATAGTTTCACACTGACAAAATCGATCCATGAATCGAAAACCTAGACACCTTCGTCACCCCTACCACCGACTCCCTCACCATCATCACCCCTACCACCGTTATCACCCCCATGACAACGCGACGACCCCTCAACCTCATCACCCCTACCAACGTCGTCACTCCCGTGACAACGCGACGACCCTCTCACCGTCATCACCCACACTACCGATTGTATCACCAAAGCCCAGACGAACCCCATAAATTTTATGGTTCCGATAAGGTCATTAATAGGTGAATCATGACTCAATGGTTGTTGCATGTTGTAGATCGGGAAAGAAAGAGGTGATCGGAGTGCAAAACCACCGCTGCCATGGCTAACCTTTTTAGGCTTTGCCGGTAGTAGTGGCAAGCACTGATCGTCTGTTGTAGCAGCGGTGATGGTGTGACGGTGGAGGCGCGACGGTGGCGGCGTGACGGTGGCAGTGCGACGGTGTTGTTGAGATGAAGCCTTTCCTTCCCTCTCCCATTTCTATTTCTCTCTCCAAATAATATCTGCATCTACAATGAAGAAGATGTCTTTAAATAGACAGCAAAATAAATTACTAAAATAACCTTTGAAACAAACTTGAAATGACAGAGATACCTTCGATTTACTATTCATCACCTTGTTTTTTTCACATATAGGTAATTGTTTAGTTTATTTACTTAAAACCATTATCATTTAATATTTGAAAAGAACTTACAATAACTAAGATAATTACTTACTAATAGTTAAATCCTTGAAACAAAATTAAACAAATGATTTTTAAATTAATATTGAAAACTTTTAGGTTGCTTGATTGTGTAGAGAAATAACAAAATTATTAATCTAAAATGAAAGAGAAAAATACAAGAAAGAAAATGAGAAATTCATATAAGGAAAGTAGAATGAAAACTTAACAAGTGTTTAAAATCATTTAAATTAAAATGTGTATATGAGTTTGACGGGAAGACCGATCTGAGAATGCATAGAATCGTGACACGTGTCCGTAAAAACATTAGTTTACTAGAATAGATAGATAGATTTATTATACCTTAATCTTTCATGTTTGCTCGAGGGCACCACGTTTAATCCCTAGAATAGATGTCAATTGAGTATTCTATTAACTATTTATAAAATGATTAAACTTGTTTTCTAAAAAATGCTTTACTTTAGTTCTTTTGAGTCTTCAAAGTTTAAAATCATTTTGAGAAAATATCCATGCAAAGATGTTTTATCATCCTAATGATTCACAAATCAGGTTTTTTTTCAAACTGGTTCAAGTTTGGTCGGAAGTCAAAATCGGTTTAAGGTCAAACCAGTTCGGGTTTGGAACCGATTCTTGAGGGGGGTTTGGACGTTTGAAACCGGATTTTGACCACTTCAATTAAGGTTAGACTGGGTTCAAATAAGATCAAATTATAAGGTTATAAACTGATTTCAACAAATGATTCAGATGGGTTCCTAACTTATTTTTATCAAACCAATTTCAAAATCCATTGGTGGCTTTTTTTAATTTTTGTTTTTACCTCGATATCTATGATTTGATCCATTTGTATACTCATTTTGAGCATACTATTGCTTCCAACATACATCTAACTTTATGTAAATTAAAACCATAAGTGCATATAAACCACAATTGCAAGCAAAAATTGACACATGGATGCAAATGCATTAGGCGTGGGCGATTCTTCAAAACGTTCCTAATGTACATTTCATGGCAACAAATCCATACGTACCTTACACTAACTTTACCAACCCCAACCCAAAAGAGTATACCAGTTAGACAAACATTTTGTTCATCCAACGCTTCCATGTGTACAACAGTTGAACTACTACCTCTACAAACGTTAGAACACCTATACCTGAAATCTTTTGCGATCCATTCAGACGTGTGTGTGTGTGTGTGTGTGGCGGGGATTGATCAATTAACCAAGAATTTTCTTTCTTTTTTTATAACGTGGTCCGTTTTACTATTCTGGGGCGTCCAAATCCAGTTTTGATGGATACTCGAGGCCTTGAAGGGCTGGCATTCTTCGCAAATCTTCATCACTGTAAGTTGGAATAAACCAATAACTTTGTACTGTCCCAAATACCTGAAATTTTCACCGAATATTTAGATATTCAACAAACAAAATGATTAAAATGAACATAAACTTGCTTTCTTACTCATTGCCATCACCTACAAAAGATTCAAGATGTATTTTAGACATTGACAAGTACTTCTTAGAGGACAACAGTTGACCTTTGTAGTCAAACATTGACTCTTTCTTCGTATTCTATTTTTTTAAAACAGTAACTAAAAAAAACTTTAAATTAATAGGCTAAAATTTTAACACATGTCCAGGATATATAATTAACAAGAAATGCTCGACTATTGACCAAAACAATTTATTGAGCAAACATGTGAAATAAGATTCAATATGTGAAAGTAACCTGTTCAAAGTTCCTCTTGCGACCAAGATTGTAACGCCATTTTGGGGTAGTCTTCTTCTCGTACGCCTGATCATAACCACATATATCAAGAATTAATTTGGTACAATGAGTGAATGTAAATTACATGTTAGAATGTAGCATAGTAGGGGGAAAGGGATTACAGTTTTTAAAAAGACTGATTATATGACTCAAATTCAGTGACCATCTGTCACAAAGTCATTGGTTGCTCAAGAGCTCACCCTTACAAATCAGATCTACTACCTTCATCCTAAGATAAATACATCAATTTGACTTAAGTATGTTGTTGAATACTAATCAAAATGTCAAATATCTCATATATAGTTTTAAAAAAACTACAAAATAGGAGAATCTTATGGACCATACTCCATCTTTACAATCAAAGAAGCAAAGCTATCAGAAAATAGCCTATAGAAGTTAAAATAATGACATTGATTAAAGGGTTTGAAGGACCATTTGTTTTTGTTTAAAGGATCAACAAACTGAAAAGCTTAAACTTAAATCAATAAGACAGTACCTCGATTGTTGTGGTATTTGCAGCTACTAATGTTATGTGCATGATTAGAAACCCAAAAACGCTTAAAGCAAAAGCCAAATTCAAGACTGCAAAAAGAATGGTTACATAAAGGTGACAAAAACTAAAGGGTTAAAACAAAAGTAAAAATGGGATCATTAGATATATTACCAAAGGCAAAAAAGTTTGTTGCTAGAGTGCTGGGTGGCCCGGGAATCTCTCCATCACTAAAAAACGCTATGAAACGTGGTAACAAGACTAAGCTTACAACCGTTGTCTCGAGAAATGTGTAGAACTGCATTAATTAACGAAATCATTACAAAAAGAACTGGCGTTCAATTCCCAATTTTCTACGTGTGCAGAGTAGTGTAATACAAATGAAAATGCTCACTCTAGGCATTAATTGTAATAAGTTTTGTTTTAGGATGCTCCATGGAACTTACAATGTTCCTTCATTTTACAAAGTGTGACACTATATTACCTATTTTCCTACGGTCATCAATCTATTTTACTAAAGATATTGACTATCATCCACAAGTTCCCTCGAATTTATCATCATTGAAGGGTATTTCAGACATTTCACCAACAGGAAGAGAATCTTAAGAGCATACCAAGAAGAGAAGAAAATACTTGTAGTTTAGTGCCCCAACACAATTAACAACCCACACACAATGATGATCCATTTTCAGCACACATCTCCCACCTATAAAATACAACAAAACGTATATTCTTTATATTCAAATCATTAGGATGATACTCACAATGATCATCAATAAAGTAAGAGATTGAACCCACAAACAGAACAATGGTGGCACCGGGGCGGTTTAAATTGGTTACACTTGCGACAATAACGGATTCTTGTATTGGCTGGATCAGTTGTAGTCAACAAGCCAAATTCAGACGCTTCTGATGGATCAATTTCTCCACTTTCTTGATCCACTACTGGCCTATAGTTAGGTGGCACACCACCTGGGTCCGTGAAGACAACAGAAAAATAACTCCATAACAACATCACCAGCTGGATCAACATAATTGTTGCTATTTAGGATCAACAAGCATGCATAGTTTAACAAAGCAACAATAGAAGTATCAAACATAGTTCAACAACTTGTCTAAATTCAAAGTTGTAACAATCAGATGATTAAGCGTGTGGCAAATCTAATTAGTCAAAGACTTAAAATTGTCCATGAAGTATCAAATTAGATGGTATTTGGAAGTGTGTTTAAACTAGTTACAGTTATTTCTTACTTATGGTCACAATAATCATATTGTATAACGGGTAAGAAGAAACTGTAAGAAAACTGAGAATTGAAACAAGTGTAAAATTACCTAACTATCTATACAACTCATTATCTATTTCAAGTTACAAATTCACAAAAATCAGTTTGAAATTGCACTACCAAACACCCCATTAAAGTTCTCATGATATTTACCTACCAATTAATTCAAATTACAAAACTAATGATCTTCAAAAGAATCTTGAAGTTAATTGACTTGAAGTAAATATGAACTAAAACAGGAAAGCAGAATTTACTATTAGCCAGCTGAAATATTCCTCAAATTACCAAACAACTGTTCTGTATCCAACTAAAAATCATGGCAGTTTGTACATGGCCACATGATCAATTAAGTTTGATAATTTCAATTCAATAATACTACACACAGCTAAAATTTCATAAAATTACTACTTGTGTAGCTGAAATTCCTCAATATCCTCATATGAACTTGATTAAATAAGTTTAATTTGCTATATTAAGAGCAAGAACACAAGCAGAAAACACCCAAAACACCTTGAAAGTTTACACTAATCAAGAAAACAGATATAGATGAAATTCATTACCAGTACATGAAATATGATCAAAACTAGAAGTCCGATGAGGGAATCAAAGCCACCGGCGGTCAAAGCAGGACCATAATTGCATAAAACAACGGCGTAATAGGTGACACCAACAACACCAAGAACCAACAAGATCATGATGGAGCCTAACCCTCTTAGGGCTGTACAGAATTTGAACACATTCCATGCCATCACACCTCCAGATCTATACATAACACTCCTCAAATGAATCGAAACAAAATAACAAAATTTCAGAAATTAAACCCCCAAAAGACAAAAGAGGGTTTTGATGATTTTGTTTCTGGGTTTTGATTGTATACGAATCTTGTGACGTGGGTATCCTGTTTCAGGGCTGGAATCGAACGGAATATTAAAAAGATATGAACTTTTTGTTAAATCTTGATTTTGTATGATTTGTGTAGACTATGAAGATATTAATTAAATATCGAGTTATCAATTCAAATGTGTTGTACAGGGATTATAAATTTTACCATTTTCATCCGGTAAATAATATTTAAGTATTTGAAAATTTTGTTTTAAATTGTCAAGTTGCAAATAGTTAGTTACCAAGATCTGATTATGGGTTATTAAATGGGAAAATAAATCGAAATTATAAATTGGAAAGCCTGTTCCTAAGGGGCCCAATGCAAGTGGAGAGCAGCATCAGAGATCCTATGTGATAAGAGGTTTCCAGCAAAACTAAAGGGAAAGCTATATCGAGTGGCAGTACGTCCAGCTATGTTAT
>BJCO01012471.1:6407-16933 GCA_018326465.1 Flaveria floridana
TTTTATTTTTAACATGTTTCAGGAAATGCTCAAGTATGATTACTACTCTTTAAAGCTTATCACATCTAGGATTGGACCTAGAGAAATAAATGGATGAACTTGTCACATTTAACTTTTAGACATGATGTTATCTTTGTTTGAGACTTATGCTTGTAACGTTGTAATTGAACTTATGAATAATATATTTGGATTTAATAATAGCGTTATGTGGCTGTGAACGACCTTAACTCTCACATCTCGACGTTTCCGCCGTCAAGGTTGAGGTGTGACATCAAGTGCTTGTATTTATCTTTATGCTTTGTAACACTTATAATAGAACTTAAGAGCAATATACAACATTCTTGAAAATCATACTTATCGTGTTCTTGTTCTTTGTTCTGCCTTATTTCTTACTTGTGTTCTTAATATCATTTACTTAAATCTGTATTTGATCTGTTAAGTGTTCTAACTCTCTCCTCATTGTGAGACTGATTGTACTGACCATCCATTAAACGGTCCTGCAGGTTTTATTCGTTCAATTTAGATAATGATAAAGTCATATGTATTTTGTTAAAGTCGAACTTAGTGTCTTTAAATTAAATTATATTTTATTAAACTTGATATGAACTGA
Organism: Flaveria floridana; assembly: GCA_018326465.1. Lineage (NCBI taxonomy): Eukaryota > Viridiplantae > Streptophyta > Magnoliopsida > Asterales > Asteraceae > Flaveria > Flaveria floridana. The sequence continues at coordinate 7,018 of BJCO01012471.1, forward strand.
AAATGAGTTATATAGTATGTTGAATTTATTTTACATTTAATTTATTTATTTGTGTTTATGAAATTAAAACTGAGCCAAAATGAACCGAGCCGAGCCAGCTCGATTTATAATCGAGCTGAGCTCGAGCCCAGATTTCCAGCTCGGTTTTAAAACAGAGCCGAACCGAACTGACTTGGTTTAAATTCGAGCCAAGTTCGAGCTTGTCCTGGCTCGACTCAATTCGGCTCGTTAACGGGCCTAATTCTATACATATATCCTTTGTCATTTATGCGATTTTAAATTTAGCTTCGTACGTAGATAGAAAGAATGATTATGGGTATTTTAGCTAGAAATGACGTTTTAGAAAAGGTTTTTAGGACCTCAGAAAGTTATCAGCATATATATATTTAAACAAATCAAATTAATATCTTATTCCACCATGGGTTCCCTTTGCTTCTCCAATGTAATTCCCCTTAAGTTGCCAATCTACTCATCGATGATCGATCTTAAGGCACTTAGCATATATCATTAGATGATATAATCAAAAGTAAATCAACTTTAACTAATTTTTCTTTAACACTAAAAGAATCCAACTTTTCTTCCTCCTTTTCCAGTTGCCTCATGCAAGCCAAAGCGTCAATATTCACTTTTTTTTTTTTTTTTGAAAAGAGAACTTCATAAAAACCACCAAAACCGACAACTATCGCCAAGACGGAGATAGAAGCCGAAAACCACAACAAAACCAAAATCAAATCATGTTACATGTTACATCAAAAGCACACCATCTATCCCAATCCACAACCCCCTTTTTGAACCTATATTTATACCAAAGAAAACCCAAAGATTTAATATCCGCCATCATCTTCGTCACATTCGGCTCTTTTCTATCAAACACCTTGTCGTTCCTAGCTCTCCACAAACGCCAACACGCAATGATGATAATCCCTTGAAGGACCAACTTCTTTACACCCGTCACCCCGCTGTTATCATAAAGGTCGGCCAAATCTTTGACATGAAAAACGAACGGTCTAGGAATTTTGCACCAAGTAGCAACAGCGTTCCATAATCCCAAAGCGACAGCGCAACCTGTTAGAACATGCTCTAAGTCTTCGTCCGCCTCGTTACACCAAACGCACGAAGTATCCTCAATGTTAATGTGCCTTCTAGCTAACGCCATCTTCGTCGGAAGGCGATCCAAGAAAGCGCGCCACATAAAGATATTACACTTGTTTGGGACCCAAGAGCTCCACTAAATATATTATTGTTTATAAATATATTATTCGAAAGATTCAAAGCGTGTCGTTTAACTGTTTTTCTCGCGCTATTTGCTTACTCAACTAACAATATCTTTTTATAATTCTATTAGTTTTTGCAGACAGCTGATGGGATGCATTCGTGTACAAAAGCACTAGAAGACACTGCCGACAACATATAACATAATAAAAGTAAGTATGATACAGTTGGATAGGGGAGTTTGAGGCCTAATCATGGTTTATCTTCATGAAAGCTTACTACTTTTTGGACTTTCAACGGTCAACATAGTATTGTACCGACACTAATGTGCTGATTACTTTATGCATAATACCAAATTGTAACCATGTGATCCTATGTGGAAAGAAAAAGTGGAGGTCAAAATGGATCTTCTCTTCCAATATAGTTATTACTTCTTTTTTATCTTTAACAAATTGGTTATGTTGTCGACTCCTTGAAAGTATTAAAATAAATAATAAAATTCATAATCTTTACTAATTTTGTTACAAATAGCAATCTCAGTAGTAAAATTATCATAAAATTTAATGCTTTGGGGTAGTTACCAGGTTACGTATTTATGGTCATATATTGTGATATAGCTCTTCAAATTTGAAATGGTTATACGGCTAGGAGATGGATACTAAGAAAACTACATTGTTATGGGAAAACTAGAGAAAACCAATGAAATCGCACACATAGTTTATAGATTTTTTATCGCTACACTCTATGTACGTGTGTATATATGGATAGGGGTATGGGTCAAACTGAAAACCGTAACATCGTTTTACATATACGTCATACATAGGTTACGTATACGTAACCATTTTTTATTCAAAGTAGTGTTACGTATACGTAAAACTCTTCATTCTCGTATTTATGCTCAGCATATATGTAACAAACACTTAATTAACATTTTACCAATTAAAAGAACAAAAAAGTTACGAATTATATTATTGATTTCCATAGTTTTTTTTTGTTTTCATATAACTATTGGTTTTATCAGAAACCTTCCTCTATATGACTATACATTATCTATCTTGATTTGACTCTCATATCCAAGCTCCTAACCACCAACAAGGTACCATTAGCACATCAATATATGATACTAATGGTGTAACATCATTTGTGATGGTTTTATTAGTATGCTTTGATAGCACTTGGCCAATTTGATATTTGTTTTGCTATGATACGTAGGAGTAGATCTTATGATAATTTAACACACATTAACGGTACATTGAAGCTTATAAGCAAGACGTATTTAGAAAGAAAGGTGAGCTTAAGAATCAAGAAAAAAATGGACTTTCTATTTATTCATAATGGTCCATCTCATTTCGCCTACTCTCTGTGAATAACAAGCATTAACTTAGGTAGGGTTATATATTTACTTGTGTAAGAAGTTTGAACTTTGATGATTGTAATTTACTCATAATGATCCATGTACATTTCGCCTATTATCTCTAAATAACAAACAGTATCTTAGGCTGAGTTATATATTTACTTGTGTAAAAAGTTTGAACTTTGATGATTGTAATTTTGATATTGTTCATATTTTAATTTGGATAAGTTTAAGAATAAAAGTTTTGTTGCGGTTAGTTATTTAATTTTGTAAATATGAAATATTATCACATTTGAAGGCCTGGTGTTAATTGGATATCTTAAGCGTTCCATTAATCTATATCTATAATGTTTAATACTTATATAAGGATGAAATGATGATAAAATTAGTATTTTTAGCACAAGTTAAGACACTTAAGCATTTAATTTCTTCGTAATTTTTTTTATAATATCAAAATTACCTTCTAAGCATGATAAACAAGTAGTCTAAGCATATTAAACATTTATTGATAAGCTTAATCGATTTTATTAATATTGTAGACTTTAAATTTCATTAATAATAACAACAATAAATCTATAAATTATTATATAAATGTTACTTATATAAATTATTATTTGAATTTATATAAATTACTATTCCTAGAATTTATAACAATATCATGTTTTAAATTTAAATCCAGTAAAAAGCATCAAAACATGAAGAAATATTTTTTGTGATCTATAAATTTTAAAAAAATATATTGGTAAATCCCAAACGCTAATATCTTTGGTAAATCTCAATCTTTTTGTAACATCGTTCTGATCCAAACCTTGATCCATTACCTAACCCAACCTTCACGCTCAGTTTGTCACCTCTAATCTTTTTTTGGGGGATGGAGAAGAGCCAATGATAAAGATTTGATACATATAAAAAGTGTACCATCTCCCTTTAATCTCATTGTTTGAGTATCTGACCCATATTAGATTAGATACCTAACTCGTTTGTCCCGCCCATTACAACCTCTGTTTAACTACTAAGAAACCTTTGAACCATGATTTATTTCTATTTGCTTATTTTATGCATTATTATACTATTTCTAAAACAAATAATATAGGATGCCACCTTTGATAGTTACTGTGGATAAACTTTATTTTATCTTAAAAATCAACACTTTGATCATCATTAATAATGATTTTCTTATAACAAGAGCGTGACTTACCATACAAATCATGAACCTCTGGATGCGATATATCTTTATTGAATTGTTGCCCATAATAGTTTCTCAATATTAACTACCTAAGAAGCGGTAAGTCAAAGAAATATATAAAAAATATATTTTACTAAGGGGCTATTTGGTAATATCTGAATAATTAAGTGTTGGACCAATAATAGGTCTGAACCATAATTAAGTGATGAGCCATTAAGATGTTTGAATCATTAAAAGCTAGTATATTGCTTAACTATTCAAATGTAAATGTCTGACTAATTCAGATAAGAGGTCTTAACCATTCAGCATTAGTATAATATTTAATCATTCAGAGGCAAATGTCTTAACCATTCAGACATTTGCTCGCAAAACAAACAGTCTGAACCATTAAGTGCTGAACCATTAACAGACTGATTAAGAGGCTGCCAAACAGCCCTAAATATGAAATTATTCTATAAATATTGGCATAGATATTTACGTCAACAAAGTTTGTTTTTTCTTTTTTTTTTTTATCTCTAAGTGTTGCAATCGGGTTTACGTTCATGTTTTTTCTACAAAATGTCAAAAACTGATTTTTATAGTTTATATACATATAATTCAATGTAAGCAATCTTTCTAAAGTCATTATTTCTGAATCATTTGCATTTTTAAAAATATTCATATATCAAACATTAAAGATGATTGCATAGATTAACAAAAAAAAACATAAGAGACAAAATATGATGCATCTGCAGCAACGCATAAACACTCCCGGTCACTGCACTAGTAGGTTAATTAAGTTGATTACATTTAGCTTCAAAAAAAGGTTGACTTTTACCTTATCAAATTTGATCAATACACCACAAAAATAATTTTTCATATGTGGTGTTATATCCTATGCCGTAAGTTCAAATTTTATAATTTGATATATGAATTGATGATTTTTATAATTATGATCAACATATGGGTTTAAATTAAGTTATTATTTTTTAATCTTCAAGACATGGTTCAAGTTAACTAGCTATTAAATCCTTAACACGTTAAATAATCATTGCTTTGTTTTATCCATTCGGTAACTTTCAATAACATACAATTTGATTGGCAAAGTTAAAGATACCAACACCTTATCCGTGTTGATGCAACTTCCTTTGTTGTGCAAAGTCTCAAGGTAAAATTGATTGGCACCACGAAATCACTAAAATTTTCCTATAAAAATTGTTAGAATACGTATTAAATACATTTGATTAATAGTGGTCTACTTTTAACAACATGCATGCTTGTTAAGTAGTTTTCTTTATGCATGGAAAGTAACTTGATAACATCATGGGCTGTGACATCTGCTACTTCATTTGTTAGAATCTACGCAGATCCTGCATCAGAAGGACAAATCTCTCCTCAAAAACGGGTAAATTTCCACGTCAAGTTCTAAAGTTATTTTCAGTTGAGCACTCAACTTAGAAACCAAACAACATATTTAAACAGTTTAGCTTATAGATTTAAACAAATTAATTTGGTCTGTAGATACTGCTTTTATCGCTACTATGTCTTGTTACAGATCCACAACGAGATCGTATTTGTGAGGTTTTAGCTAGAAAAAAACTAAAAGAAAAACACCACTAATTTAGAACATACTTTCCATTCAATTAAAACACACTTAAAGGTGTCCGATACATCACAAGTATATATTATGATAAACAGTTCAAATCATTACACGTGCAAATGTGCTAGTGATGATGGGTATCGGGTCCTCCAGGAACTGATCTCTTTGTGTAACTATTTTTTCCCATAGCCACCTCTCTTTCAAATTGTTCCTCAAAAGCTCTTCTAGCAATCTCTATTTTTCTTATACCAACGACACTGCGACTTGCATAAGACGAAAGTAAGAGTAATATAAACAAAACCTGAAACATTGCCCTACAAATTGATTTCATATCTTTGTAGTTTCCGAATATGCTAGTGTTGAATCTTGATGATCGTAGTTGCATGTAAGTGTATATATATAGGTCTAAAAAGATTTCAACTTTTTAGGTTAAGATAGAAGATGATTCACAGGACATCAAATTTAACGATTTACACGTAGTTTGCGATTGAGCGATTGGAGGTTGAGTATGTAGATAAGATCAAGATTAACGAAAGCTCATTGGTGGGGTGTTTTGATGTTAATGTTGAAGCTAATACTTTAAAATTTGAAGGAAATGGTTCATCATCAAGAATGTTTTGGAATATGTGTATTTTTTAAAGCATTATAACATATAATAATGAAGTAATTTATAACAAGAGGTGTTCAAAAAACTCCAAATACGAGTATCCGAATAAAAAATTCAAAAACTACCTTAGGCCGAGTTATATATTTACTTGTGCAAAAAGTTTGAACCAGAACAAATTTATTGTTGCAGATAGGTATTGAATTTTGTAAATACGATATATTATTACGCTAGTTTAAAAACCCGTGTTTTATACGAGTTGAATTAAAATATTAAATTAATTTTTAGTAATTAATTTTTAAAAATTATATTACAATTTTTAGATAAATATGATTCGGATTACGTATAATCAACTACTTTAAGTAACAATGAAATAAAAATATTTTTTTAAACTTTAGTTTTTAAAAAACTTCTGTTAAAATTTGAATTTAAAATTTTCATTTTTTAATTTGTTTTTAAATGTCATTTTAAAATAGTTCTCTGTATTAAAAAAATCATATTTATATATTTTGAAACAAGTAACAGTTTTTAACATAAAGAATATAAATAAAATCTTTATCATTTAATATAATCATCAAATAGTTATATTTTTATTACAGTATCATGTAATAAAATTTTATTTTATTTTATCAGTATAGATTAGTATATAGATTGAAGGCGCGGTGTTGATTCACTAATTGTGATTTCTTACGTGTTTCATTAATAGGTTAATTAAGTTAATTACCTTTAGCTTAAAAAAAGTTGACTTAATTTACCTTATAAAATTTTGATTAATACACCACAAAATAAAATTTTATATGAGGTGTTATATCCTATGCCGTAAGTTCCAATTTTATATTTTGATATATGAATTGATGATTTTCGTAATTTTGATCAACATATGGGTTTACATTACGTTAACGTTTTTTAATCTTCAAGGCATGATTCATGTTAATTAACTAGTTTATCAAAAAGTGATGTCATATGCATCCCTTTCTAAACTATTTTCACTTCTTAATTTGTAAAATTAGATAATTTTGCTTTTATGTTTTTTGATTTATTATATCACCTCTAAATATGTTAAATTAAAATTTATAAATTTTATCTATTGATTATTACTTTTAGTCTTTATATTGTTTGTCTTTTGTTATTTTTATTTGTAGTGGTTACAAGTCGATCTTAGAAAAAAAGCCAAATAGAACATAAACGAAAACCAAATCGTATTCATAACCATAAAAATCGAATCAATGTAAATTTAGTTTTCATTTCGGTTAACGGTTACACAAAATCTTGCTTATTCGGTTCGGTTATCCGTATAAACCAAATAATAAACGGTTTAACAAGTCTACGCGGATAATTGAACCAAATAAATGGGTTTAATCGGTTGAATTAGATTCGTTTAGGTTTATTTTTAATTCTGGAAGATATTTTTAAAAGTTTTTTTTTTTACTTCAAAAATTGTTATATTCAATTTTTATAGATTTTTTTATTTTTAAATATGTTTTTATATCGTATGTAAAAAATGTTTTTGAAACGTATTTAAAAAAGAACTTTTTTTCCTAAAACTAAATTTTTGTCCAGTGTAAACTATGAAAAGTTTTGAAATTGCTTTTTAAGAGGGAAGAGTATGACAAATAATAAAAGAAGTGTATACTCTTAAAACGTTAAATAATCATTGCTTTGTTTTATCCATTCGGTAACTTTCAATAGCATACATTTTGATTACTGAAGTTAAAGATAACATCACCAATTACCCGTGTTGATGCAAATTCCTTTGTTGTGCAAACTCTCAAGGTAAAATCATGCTTAGCATCACCCAAATCACTAACTATTTCCTACAAAGATTGGTAGTATATACGTATTTAATACATTTAATTAATAGCTATATATTTTAAAAACATGCATGCATGTAAAATGCATGCGAAGTAGTTTGCTTTATGCATGAAATGTAATTTGATAACATCACGGGTTATGACGTTTGTTATTTTATGTATTAGAATCAACGTGGATCCCACATTAGAAGGACAATTTCTCTTCAAGATTAATGGAAAATTTTTTACACCATGTTCTAAATTTATTTTCAATTGAGCACTCAACTTAAAAACCAAAGATCATATTCAAACAGTTTAGCTTATAGATTTAAATAGATCTAGTCTGCAGATACTACTTTTTTCACTAATTTATCTTGCTATAGATTTACTAAAAATCATACTTGCGACGGTTTTAGCTACAAAAAGAAACGTCGATAGTTTAGCTGTTTTCCATTGACTGAAACACACACTTACATGTTTTATATAATACACAATGCATAACAAGTATATATTATGATAAACAGTTCAAATCATTACACGTGCAAATGTGCTAGTGATGATGGGTATCGGGTCCTCCAGGAACTGATCTCTTTGGGTAACTATTCTTTCCCATTGCCACCTCTCTTTCAAACTGTTCCTCAAACGCTCTTCTAGCAATCTCTATTTTTCTTATACCAATGACACCGCGACTTGCAAAAGACGAGACTAAGAGTATTATAAACAAAACCCGAAACATTGCCCTACAAATTGATTTCATATCTTTGTAATTTCCAAATTTGATGTAATGCTAGTGTTGAATCTTGATGATCCTAGTTGCATATAAGTAAGTGTATATATAGGTATTAAAAAGATTTCAACTTTTTAGGTACATATAGGAAACGATTCACGTGACATCAAATTTGGCAATTTACACGTAGTTTGCGATGTAGAGATTGGAGGTTGAGTATTTAGATAAGATCAAGATTCACGAAAGCTCAGTAGTGGGGTGTTTTGATGATTATGTTGAAGCTAATACTTTATAATCTTGAAGGGAATAGTTTATTATCAAGAAGGTTTGGAATATGTGTGTTACATTTTAGCAAATGAATATTTTTAATGTTTAAAAAAAATGCAATATAAAAAATAACAATTAAGTAGTTAATGATAATAAGAACAACGATCAAAAAGAATAAATTAATCGTCTCTTTGATCATCTTTTTCTATCGTAAACAATAGATTTTCAGAAATCAAATTATTCAATACATTATGTAACATAAATGTAAAACAAGCATACATAATATGTCTTTTTAGTTCTTTTATAGAGTCTTAGTGAAATTTTACTATATATCGATTCTATATCAAAAGGGCATAAACGGGGTGATTTTAAACTAGTAATGTAGTTTAATTCCACGTCAGAATGTGTATGGAATTGGTTAATGAGGATCCATCATAACCCAATTGGTCCAACGGCTATTCAAAATACAATTCATCTTTTAGGTTTTAGATATTTAAGAAGAAAATTAGAAATTAATCTATGAAATGTGTGGTCCCCCAAAAGGATTACGTAAGGGTGTAAGTGCTTGATAAAGTGTTTTGAAAGTTACGAAGATACTATTTTAATCGGTTTTTAGTTTAAATTATCCTCGCTGCTGTTTACGCAAGGAACTCCGCAACGAGATCAAAATTTAAAACGTGGATATAAAAACACATTGTAACGATTATCACTTCAAGGCAAATAAATACATCACCGATGCATGGTCTAACCAACCCTACGGCGTTCCTCTTTGTTAAGCAACTAGAATTTAGTTACATATATCTTGAAACTAAACTGAATTAAACAATAAAAAAGTTATTCAAAACTATGCATGTCACACCCCAACCTTGACGGCGGAATCGTCGAGGTGTGAGGGTTAAGATTGTTCACAGCCACATAACGCTATCCTTAAATGAAAATAATATTATAATAAGTTTCAAATGAAATACACTCATAAGTCTCAACCATGAAAAAGTTCCAAACAATACAAAACATAACATAAGCATTTTATTCATTTAGCTAGGTCCAAAACCTAGTTTATTGCAAGCTTCAGATGATGACTTCAAACGTGGGCATTTCCTGAAACATGTTAAAAATAACGGGTCAACTATAAAGTTGGTGAGTTCCCAAGAGTTTCACATACATAATATACCATGGATTTCAAGTAGCAATTCATGT
>BJCO01012496.1:8921-19620 GCA_018326465.1 Flaveria floridana
AAAAAAAAAAAAAACAACAACCCCCCGCAAAAGAAAAACGCACACACACACTCACCGGAGAAGAAAATAATATGACCACATTTTAACCATGTTTATTTTATTACAAAAATAGAAATCAATTCTTCCAATGTAGTCCTTTTGGAAGCACTTCTCTTAATTGCCACCCCAAAATGCTGCATAACATATGTTGCTAAAATGTCAAAGTGGATGAAATATCAACTTGAAGGCACTTCTTCTAAATTACCACCCTAGCGATGCATAATATATTTTACTACAATGTAAAAGTGACAAAACGCTAAGTTTAATAACAATTGACAATTTTTAACAACTTAGCTTGGGATGACCTGAGTCCTGACGCACTTAATGTCCAATTTCTAAAGCTGTTATACTTAACTAACTGCATTACATGTGAATATATGGTTACAAAAATCATTTAAATATATTATGAAATAAGTGGTTTATCCATTGAGCTACTTTGATCACTTGGACTCGTACAATTGTACAAGACATTTGACCTGATTCCACTTTAGCTAAAAATAATTGAATTACTCAGTTGACCCAGTAGATTTCAAACAAAGCCCATACACACACTCATAAGTAAAAAACTAGGTCAAACTAACCCCCTCTAAAACAAAAAAAAAAACATATGACCATCAAAAAATGCCAGGAAACATAAAAAAGTTGTGTTCTTGAGTCCTTCCAAGGAAAGAAAGGAAGCAAAGATATTATAAGTACTTCTTCAAAAACTTCCCTCCCACTTTTGACAGAAACTCAGGAAAGGAAAAGAACGGTTCCTAGAACTTAATACAATTCCAAATAAGAACAAAATTCTTTTAATTTATCTAAAATAACATATTTCCTTCTGCTAGAGTTCAGTAATTTCATACCTCACATAGTGGGAACAAAATTCCTTTATTAAAGGCAGCTGGTTTATACACAGCCTTTTTCAAAGCCTGATATAATGCAAAATGAAGCTTTTTATTCTTCTTTATATCCTGTCTAATACGAGGAAGCAAAACAAATTTGTAGAATCGTTCCACTTTCTTAGAGCTCATATTAGACGCAAGGATTCTGGTGGCTTGATACACCGCATTTGGTGACCATTTTTCTGGTTCTGTCAAATATAGGAGCTCCTCCCAGTGTTGTTTCGCCGGTATGCTTTTAAAGGCCAATGGCAATTTTCCTGAAGTATATTTCTTAAATATCTCTCCAACACTGCATGCGCGAGTTAAAATTTTAATATTTCGTGGTACAAACCTATCTAAAGATCAAGAAATGGATATGTATAGCACCTCTTGTATATTTCTATGATTGAATCATCCAATTTGGGCAAGGGTTGAATTCCTGCATTTAAACCTGTCTACCAATTTTAGTTCATATACAAGACTAAAACTAATAATGTTATTAAAAAAAATTAAGTATTACAGTAAATCAACGCAACCTAATGTAAACTAAAGAGATCAGTGAAACACTCAAATATTAAAACCTGAAGAAACTTTATCTTTTTCTTTAATCTTCTCCACAATGATGTCAGCCAAAGTGCGTTGTGGCTTAGCATCCTTGGAGAAGAAGGCTTCAAGTAACTTCTCTTCATCTTCATTAATTTCCTCCTGTAATGTCAAAACAAAACATGTTAAACAATCATTGATACAGAGGTTTCATGAACAAATTCAAAGTGCACAAGATTAACTAGACCTCATAACCACCAAACTGACTGTGATTGTCTGAGAATCCAGCAAAGTTATCAACATCATCATCATCATCGTCTACTTGCGTCTGTTTAACAGGTTCTTCGAAAACAATGTTATTAGGGTTTTCCGCATCTGCCTCTTCCTGAATCTCCTTCTGCTGAATTAACGCCTCCTTCAAAATCTTGGAGCTCATGCTCGCTGATATAAGCTGCAAAACACAAATTGTTCAACAAAAGATAACACAATCAAAAGGGTTCGATGATTATACATAGATATGAACAAACAAACACCTTTTCTTCTTGCTGATGCTGTTTAGCGGGTTTCGTTCGCTTCTTGGAGACTGATTTGTTGGTTTCATCGGATAAAAAGGGCTCTGGATTCAGATGTCTCTCTCGTTTTTTCGCCATTGATGATCGAAGAATGGGATTCACGAAGGTGCTGCACGTACTGTTTTGTTGGCCGCTGCAAAACCCTAGCCCTCAGTCCTCAATCGTTAAAAATTGTAGCTTTATGTTTTGTTTTGTTTTTGAACGGTGACTTTTTTAAGGGTGACTCCATGTCACATCGCCCATGAGGTTTTCTCTGGACGACCCTAGCCAAGATCTGCTCCATACTATGTTGTCTGAACCGGATCCATGCTGGATTGTCAGATTTGGTTTAGGCGTTCCCCCGAAAACCGTACTGCCTTCACAAGGGTTGCCCCTCTGGAGTAACAGCCGGATGAAAACCGGGGTCGAGCTCTGAGAATCGGCGTCCGCAACAGTGGCTTAAAGGCTAATTCTCGTCATTGCTCTAAAATGTCCCCCAAACCGATAGCGAGGTTCGAACCCCTGACCTCCACTTTGGGAGGGGGGGCTCTTACCAAACCAACCAAGTCTGAAGGACTAAATTGTAGCTTTATGTAGTAGCCCATGTTTTACGGTGGAACATCACGTTTATCAATCACTTGTCTTGCTGGTTATAAGGGAATCGACCTTAACGATTTTTATTTAACGGGGAAACCTTGGTCCTCTCGAACCCATGACCTTAACGTTAGAGGACATGGAACTACTTTACCATCAAGGCACCCGTATTTTGAGTTGTTTGGCTAAGAATGAAAATAACGACTAACTTTAACGGAAAACTTAAGCACAAAATACTCAGAATGGATATTACGGTACTAGATATTCGGTTATGGTACTAATTACGGGGTTAGCTCTATATTTTTAATAGTTTGAAAAAGATAAGTGTGTTATCACGCAGAGCTTGAAATGTTGAGGTCAAAGCCCACTTTGTGATAAATATAAGATTCCAGTTTTGGGTTAGAAAGGGTGGCGGGTCATCACACCATATCCAAATAATATGTCACAAGGCTCAAGAACATAGTGAAGTTATGTTATGTGGCAGAATCGGTCGGATTGGTCGCAGGGCTTGAGAACGTGTGTGAACCATAACTCAACGCATGTTTGTCCTGAGTGTATCTGTGGGGAAAGTGAGACGAAGGGTTCGGGCAGGACGCTCGATACACCTCAGTTTGATGGGTCAAAACCTATTACTGGTGTGGGTTGTGTGGGTTCTAAAAAAATTCTTCTGCACCCAAAAATAAGGGTTCTCACATCCTAAATCATTCATTATGTCATATGTCAATAAAAATTATAGCCAACTTGTATTGAAAAGTTATCGACCTACTACTTTGCAACCAATTTCTATATTGAAAATGATTACGCAATAGTACATATGCTTCATGTGAAAGACGTATCATCTCATTACATTGTATAAAAGATCCATACAACAAATTTTTGCGTGTACGCGTGACCGAACAATGCCGAACTCAATTCTCTCATCCTTTCAATTCTTTCAGTGGCTAACCATAACCATTGCCAACAAAGTAAAATGAAAACAATAATCTCATTGTTCGAATCCATAGGCTATACTTGTTAACATCCATAAATATATCATATCTATCTATATATTTTTCAAAAACATCCAACAAAATATTTAAAAATCTTGAAACCCTAGAAATAAAATACAACTTTAATGAACTAATAACATTTAATTCTCATATAAGCCTGTTGTATTCGAATTCATAGAACACTAGAATAAACAAGTTACATAAAAACCCTAAAAAAAATTTCAGATTCATGAAACCCTAGAAATAAAATCTATGAAATTGCGTAGATAAATGAAGATGAGAAGATATTACCTAAAAAGATGAGAAAACCAAGTAGAAATAAGGCGTTGTAGTGCAAATCTTGAAAGAAACCAAGAGAAATCAATTTTAAAATCAAGAGAAACCAACTAACCTAGGTGGCGCCGAGGTTGCGACGGTGTAACGGGGCCGCGGTGGGGTAGCGGCTACCAAACAACCCCTTAGTTAGTTACTAGCTTCTTAACATTAATTAATTTCCATCCGTCTTAACTTAAATTTTTATTTGAACTTATTGTTTTTTGAAACAGGGGCGGACTACCCCTCAACTTACTAGGGGTGTATGGTAAATTTTTTTACGGTTTTATGTAAAAAAGAAAAGAAAAGTTATGGTTTTATGTTACGCTTAATTTTTTTAACTCAACACCTCATAGAAAGTTTTACATTTATAAAAAAATTTAATAATTTATAAAAAGATAATACATTTTATAAAGTTTGGGCTTAAACCAAATATTAAATATCCATTATCTCATTGATTCATTAGTCCATTACCCAATAACATAAAAAACCAAAATACATATTACCATTACTCATTATTCAATACAATAATAAACTCAAAATAAAATTTTAAAACATAAAATAATGGAAGGTCAAGCAGCACACCCAACAACACAACAACAACAAGCATCAGCTCACCCGCGCAGTTGCGCCACTGCCTACCTTTTTCACTAGCCACCGGACCACCCAACTTCCCCACTCATTCACTAAATGTAAAAAATATACTATATTAGACTATGAAATTAGGGATTTATGGCTTATGATGTTCAAATTTTAATATATTTGTGTTGAATGCTTTATTTTCAAGCTATGAAAAAACAAAGTAGAGAGTCTTGAGATCAATTAGGTATTTGTTTAACTTATTTTATTATCATTTTTTATTTTTTATAAAAATGTACGGTAAAAAAATTTTACATTACTCATGAACGTGTCTTCTACATCCGCGTCTCTTCTAGATCCATCGCTGTTTTGAACTATCCTTTATTAGTTGTTTATTTCTTGTTTGTTTGTTTGTTTCTTGTTATATTTTATTCTAATTGCTGATGTTTAAGTTTATTTATATTAGTCTATATAACCAAGTCAAATTGTGAAAATATTTGTTTCCTTAGTTTAATCACTATTATAAATTATGAAAGGACTAATTACTTACTAGCCTCTATTATGTATTTATCTTTTATTTACTCAACCCATTTAACCCAGTTCATTTTTTGTCACTTAGTAAAAATATCAGGATCCATCACTGGAGCTGACCTATTTGAGCTGGTCCATGGTTGAAAGTGTGTGTTCATGGTCATCGAAATTGTGTGTATGCTGCATCTCACAAAACTATGTGTGAGGGTTTAATGCCGGTAAAACTATTTGGGGGCTCATCCCATTGAAAGTTTGTATGTTTGAATAACAGCATACCAATCGAAAGTGTGTGCATGGCTAGGTAGCACTGGAACGGGTACGGATGTAGGAACGGGGATGGTACGGGTACGAGGAGCAGAAAATATCAAAAATTCTAGATGTGGGTACGGCCAGGGTACGACAAAAAATATATATCAAACAATTTCCAAAATAGACATTAAAAATTAATTATCAATAATCAAATCATTTTCATATCCCGTTCATCTAATGTGAGATCGACAACCTCCAAAAACCCTACATCTTCCATTGAATCAAAAGCATCTCAGCATCTCCACACACATCTTTACAGCATCGTTGGGATTCCTTGACAAAAGTAGAAGATTATTGTGGATGTAAACCAAGTCTTAGGCATGACTTGTAGTCAACTTGTTCTTCCTAAGGGAGTGAATAAATGCATAAGTACTCCAATTACGCTAAGCACAAGATGAAGAACTAGGTTGTCCAAGTAATCTAAAAGCCACAGTCTGAAGGAGCAGAGTTTGAGCATCTAAGTTAGCCCACCAATTATTAGGTTCCATACTAGCCATCTGTGAAATACTTGTTAAATCCTCAAAAGGACCACTTTTCATTGAAAACATTACATATTCATCAAGAACTTTCTTATTCTCATCTTCATTAGGAAACAACCTTTTAAAACATTTAATCATTTCTTGTGAAATTTCTCCATCTCTATGTGGAGCAAGTCTTTTAGAATCCTCTAGTAACCATTCATCACTATAATATCTACAACATTCAAAAGTGAAAACATAAGTAAATAATAGAAATCAAGCATATAGTTTAAAATCATATACCTTGGATTTAAAGAGTGAGCTAAACAAAGTAGGAGAGTGATATTCTTTGCCCACCGAGCCGCAAAGTATCATGCACAACATCATAAAAGATACTTAAGTCATATGGCGAACGTTTTTCTTTTTTATAGATCTTAATCTTCACTTTCTCAATCATGGAATCCACATCTCATAGACCAAGTGTAAAGATGGTTTGTCGATGTCACAATGTCTAATCATCTTATATATATGTCAAGTGAAACTAAGAATATATGATACTTTTTCCCACCGTTCATTATCTAAACTTTTTCTTTAACAGAGCTTGCTTTCACAATGTCATCTTCTCTATAGGAAGACCATTATTTGCTTATGACCATAGTTTAAAGACCCCTTTTGATTAGTTTCACTCTCTTAAGCATTACAATAATAGAGGCAAAACGAGTATCCACAACCGAAAGCAGTCTAAGAGGAGTACGGTTATTGAAAATCGAGAGTTATGTTATGATTCATGACGAAATTTTTTATTGCAAGCGCATCTCTGTGAACTTCTTTTATCCATTTGCACTCTTCATATGTTGTTTTATTTGTTTCCATATTTCTTGGCAAATAAATGTTCTTCAAAGCAAGATTAAGTGTATAGACAACACATGGTGTCCAATAGATGTGAGGAAACTGACTCCCTATAATCTCTCTGGCCGCCTTACAATTTGATGCATTGTCAGTAATGATTTGCAAAAAATTTTGATAACCAGTTTCACTAATAACTTCTTTCATTAAATCAGCAATAAAAAAATCAATCTTTTACTTCCCCAAAACAGTTAACTGCATCAGAAACAAAGGACTATTACCTGAGGTAGCCATGAAATTTATCAGAGGCTTTCTTGTAGGATCACTCCAACCATCACTCACCATAGCCACACCTTTTTCTTTCCATGTAGACCTAAGTGGTTTCGATAGCCTATAAACATTATCTTTTTCTTTTTGTAGTAAGGTTGTTCTAAGCTTATTATAACCAGGAGGGACATAACCATCAAACTTGTTATTAGCAACAAATTGAAAAGCCCTTACATCTAGAGGATTTCTTGTAAGATTAACAGGTAAACATCTAGTATAAAATATCCTAACTATTTCTTGATCCAGTTGGTCTTTAATCTCAACACCAAAAGCTCTTTTATTAAGGTTTGAAATATATTTTCTTTTCTTAAATCCAACACCAGATTCACACGGCAACCCGACTTCTTTGGCTTTTGACTCGACTTTCTTCTCTTCATGCGCATCTTCTAACCTTTTCATCTCAAGTTTGTCACTCGTTGTTGCTTTCTTGCAAATACTAATCCCAAGACCTATATGTTCCAAAGTTCCATACAAGTTATAATTTATAAACATGCAATACGAATCAATGAATCATAGAATATGATAGTATGATACAATCAACATAGAATTCGAATCAATAATAATTACCTTTTAAACCAAGCAAATGTGCTCTAGCCCTTGAATATGATCCTTGTTTGATTTCACTGCAAAGGTTGCACTAAAATTTCCATGTTCCTCTATTACCTTACTTTTTGATTTTAGTCAAATACTCCCATAATGGAGGTTCTTCCATTGATGTTTATGATCCTTGTGTTTCTTGAGATAGGAGGTTCTTCCATTGATGTTTATGATCCTTGTGTTTCTTGAGAAGCCATAATCGATTGAAGCCTTCTTCACACAGATAGGGTTGTTCACGAGCCGAGCCGAGCCGAGCTGAACCGAGCGGACCTTTGCTCGTGCTTGGCTCGTTTCCAAACCGAACCGAGCCGGTCGACTCGTTTACAACTGAGCGGAAAAACGAACGAGCATTTTTCGAGAGTTATATTTTTGAGCGAGCGTCGAGCAAGCACAAACGAGCGCGAACAATCTATATAACCCAATTATCTTGTGTCTCATACGATTTATACTGCAGCAATAAAGTTTAGTAATTTAAAATCAAGCACAAGGCACGTTTCGTTACATAATATTATCATGGATGAAAATACGTTGTGGCTGACTATGAAGCTAAGACTGTAGCCAATAAGGCGGAGAGCATATTGTAGATAATGATGACGGTGAGAGTGGGAGACGATTAAAAAAATATCTCTTAACGGTTTAGGATTGCACTTTTATGTTTAATATATAATTCTTTATTAGGTTCACTAATCAAGTATGCATAAATATAATTATATATTTATATATAATGGGTCAAATCTACTAGAGTGCTACGTATAAAGTATATATACATATTAGTTCGAGCGGAACCGAATTGAGCAAACATTTGCTCGTGCTTGGCTCGTTTACAAATAGATCCAAGCTGATTGGCTCGCTTACAACCGAACAAAAATTCGAACGAGCATTTTTTGAGCAATTTCCGAACGAACGTCGAGCGTCGAACGGGTTGAACAACCCTAAACGTTGACAATAAACAATCAACTAATCAAGTTCATCACGATTCACAATAATCTTCATCTTCATACTCTAATAAAAGGGTAAATGGGTGTCACGCGTCAGCAACACATTCATTCTAATTAAACTTTTTATGTTTCTCTCTCATATTAAATAACTATATTAATTACTAATAATATTATTTATTCATTTTACATAATAACTATTTTTATTATAAATTAAGAAAGATATATTTTTATTAATGTTATTTCTATAGAAATAGTTTTTATAAAAAAAATCTAAAAAATCTAACTATTGTTACGTAATATTTTAAAATTGGTTTTCTAAAGTAAATTTTTTATAACAAAATAATTAAAATAAGAAGTTATAGTAGGAAAATTTTTAAAAATATTTTTTTAAAACGTTATTTTGAAACAAAATATTTACTTTATTTTTGAAAAAAATAAATAAAATAAAATAAAAGTTCATATTATTATTTTATTACTTTAGTTATTACTCATACATAATTTCAATTATATCATGTCTTTGTATATCTTTTATGATTAATAGTTTTTATTTTATTTAGTATTTTATTTAGTTAACATGTGTAATATAATACGTTTGTGTGAATTAAATATATCAGAAATGGGTGTGTTGGGTGCAAGCAAGGCATTTATGAGTGTGTATAGAAGTGTATGTGTGCTTACCAGTGTGTGTGGTGTGCGTGAGTGTGCGTATGGAGAAAGTGTGGGTGTGCATACAAGAGTGTGTGTGAATGATTGCATGTCAAGTAAATATCTATTAATATTTACTTCTTATCATCTCTATTATAGGTTTTGAAATAATTCTTAAAGTCATAGCTATATATCCAAGCGTATTCATAAACCTTAACCGTAGATGCCATCTAGTGCTCACAGAATTGGATGAATATAAGTATCCATGTGTTTTTATTGTTCATGAGTTATTACTTTCAATCAATGCTAATCGAATATTGTTCTTCCGCTATAACGTAAAAATAAAATAATTAATTAATTAATTAACTAGTGCATCACTAAATCACAAACTTGATCTAGAGATGTCAATCAAACCCGACCTGATGAGGATACCTAAAACCCTAACGGATTCCAAGATTATCTCCTTCATATATTTGTTCGTATTTTATTCCATCTTTAGACCTGTGTATTAAGGAGTGATTATCTCTTTTTTTTTGCATCGTGTACATATTCTAGATAAGATCCATAGCAAATAATAACACAGTTTCATACAACCAAGAAATATACTCTGATTACTGAGTTTTATGGTATCAGAACGGGCCAAACAAAGATCCTAAAAATACCGAGCCACCTTCTTGTTGTCACCTACAGAGAAGATGACCGGTGGGAAGACCAACTCCAACAAAAATGACAGGAATAGTTTCGAACAGAGCTCTGGGAACAGCCCCCGATTAGAACTTGCCATTTTACATTCACGCTTCTGACTACCCCCGACAAATGCCCGTTAGTGAAGTCCTGATCGATAGCAATTACGTTGATTGGTCTCAAGAAATGACCAATTTTCTTTTCGCTAAGAACAAGACCGACTTCATTGATAGGATGATTAAGAAACCCTACCCATTGACGCCAGAATACATGCTCTGGATGAGGTGTGACGCGATGATCAAAGGGTGGATAAACACCACCATGGAGAAGGAGATTAGAAATAGTGTTAAATATGCAAGTAGGGCAGAAGAGATGTGGTCGGACCTAAAAGAGAGATTTGGAAAACAAAGTGCACCAAGGGCTTACGAGTTAAAACAATCCCTCACTTCCACGCGACAAGATAAAGCCTCAATTTCCACATAGTACACGAAGCTTCGTGTATTATGGGATGAACTTCAATCTGTCTTCCCTTTGTGGGGTTATAAAAAGGTAGCAAAACTTAAAGAAAAAGAAAAGCTATATGAGTTTCTCCTTGGGCTAGACAATGAGTTTGCAACCATTAGAACTCAAATATTGGCCATGAATCCAACACCGTCACTTGAAGTAGCCTACCATTTGGTGTCATAAAATGAACAACAAAGGAACATATCCACCGGAAAGGCCGATAACTGATTGGAGGATCGGTTTTGTCACTTAGAACTTGGTTCTCTCTCAACTCACAAATTCCACACTCGGGTCAGATTGAGCAGAGTCTTATCTAAGAGCTGATAATAATATACTAAGTAACAGAAAAGCACAAAGATATAATTTTCAAGATACTTGTATATATTA
>BJCO01012509.1:0-14266 GCA_018326465.1 Flaveria floridana
TTCAAGAGCTACATGCTTAATTTGCTTCTTTTTCCAAGTTATTTCTAATAACAACTCAAAATTAGATATCGAAGAACAATCAAAACAAAATAACTGACACAAGAACAATTATTACCTGAGAATTAGCAGGCGTTGATCGATCAATCCCGAGGGGACGATAGGTATGGAAATTAAAATCACAACTACGATCATCATCAACATCGTAGTTGATGAAGGTAGATCTGAGCTTTTGAAGCATGCTGCAGGATTAGTAGTGGTTTCAAAGAAGATCTTTAGGGTTTCGCCTGCGGCGAGTGAGAGGGCGGTGAGGATCGTGCACTCGGTGGCGAAGTTCTTGGGCAACGGCAGCGTTGTGGCGGAGATGCTACAGTTGGGGGTGGTGGTTTCAAAGCTTTGTTTGTGTGCTGCACAAAGCTTTATTTCGATGGGGATAAGTATGATGATATGATGTATTTAATAAAACAGCACATTACATTCGAATTTGTGCTGCATTTTGATAAAATACAAAAGGGACTAATGAGTGTGTTTTAGGACCATAATGCCCTTTAACCCTAATTTGAAGAGTGCCACATGTCATCTCCTTATTCCTTCTTAGCCTACTTAGGTAAAACTTATTTTTTATTAGAACCTCTACCTATATATATATATGTGTGTGTGTGTGTGTGTGTGTATGTGTGTGTGTGTGTGTGTAAATTGTTAAGGAAATTACACAGCTTAAGTTTTAAAAATGGTTTTTATTTTCAGAATAAAACTACACATAATAGGTAAGTGTACCTTTAGTATGATATTATAGTTTTTGGTACGAACCGAATATCAATATGTGGACAAAGCGACTCCTAATAGTTAACTTTTATAATTTCCTAGCCGAATGATTTAAGAGATTGGTACTTAAACTAAATTAACGTTCAAATATGACAGTGGTGGTGGTGTCAAGCGAAGACCGATGCCGCACAGAAAGAAGGGCCACCCTCCACTGATACTCCCTTTCTCTCTCTAGCAAAAAATGAGCGAAGCAAATAAGGTGAAACCTCCGGTTAATTTCTATACAAATGAGTGACGGGTAGAAAATGCAAATCAGGAAACTACTATGGCCAAAACATAAACACAAGCACAAGCACAAGCAACTCCACTATTCCTTTACTTTGCTAACTAATAGTATATATAACTAGGGATAAGTAGGTGTGGGAATTAGATGATTATTTGAAAAGTATGTTAAAGAAGGTTTGGAAGATTATTGATCACTCTATTATCCTCTTTGGGGTGAGACAACAAGGCGGGATCGTTGTTGACCTCAAAAAGGTAAATATTCAACACGACAGTTGTAAATCTATTAGATTTCAACTCAACTAATTTGGCGAATGAAGGATTAGGTTTTCCCTTCTTATTAAGCCTATTGTTTTCTAATGTGACCGAGGCCTAAGGTGTTCTAATATGACTGAGATCGTTGTTCAACTGTTTGATGATTGTTATTCTTCTGAAGACTTTGGAGGTTGATTGTGATTTCAGGTGGACTACTTGATTTCTAGCAAACATGTAGTCAAATGGGTTGGTTCGTTATCCTCGAAGCAATCGAAGAACTTTTTGTTAGAATTAACCGGAATGACTACTTGATGGTTTTTGTGGAGGTTCTATCATGGGACGGTTTTCCAGGATAATAAGATGCAATACCAAAGGATTTTCAATTCAATTGTCAACTACATGTATTTGTCTTTTTTTTCAATAGGAACCGAAAGATAAACACTAAGTGGCTAGATGAGTTAAAAATTCGTGCACGTTTGGTTTGTTCTCTAACTAGTTCTTGCTAGTCATGGATGTGTCTTGATACAAACAACAACGTAATAAATATTATTATATTTCCTCTACAAATCGGTGTAAGATTAAAGGAAAAAGAAATTAATTGGTGGAAAAAGAAATTTAAAGTTATTAAATGGCTAAGAACCAATAATGTTAGACTTTCTACCTTTATGGCTGTAACCTTCTGGCTACTAAAACGACTTCTTGATGCATGACAAACGTCTCCGCCTTCATATATATAAGATAATTGTCTTTTTCTTTTTTTAAATTATCACTGGAATTATAATATTTGATAAATTAGTCTTCTTTTTTTTTTAAATTATCACGGTATTGCTTAATAAAATTACATATAACTTAAAAAATTCTTTGTTCAATTAGTAAACTTTTATTACTGAACTATTTATTTTTTATTTTTTCAAGTAATAATGTATTATATGTGTTTCTACCCTGGCTAGTAATATTAATAGATTAGCATATCCATGCATCAAGTTTATATAATTTATTTTGATTTTGTGGCTTATAGACCGGTTACTTTATATATTAGTTTAGTTAGAAGTTTGTTAACTTTTGTTGTGAAAGAAACAAATCAATAATGAGTGCAACCAAAATATTAATACTTATAGTAAAATATAATACAGTGGGTGTCTGTCAATAATGAATATATACGATTAAGTTGTTGTTAGATGCAATTTTTGTTTTTATATTATTTTGTCTCAAACGAAGCTGTATAACAATTAAAAACGTGGAATTTGCTCGTTTCAAAAATACAAATTTACAAATATTGATCTTTCAAAATTAATTATATTAGAAAAATAAAAGGTGGACCGCAGCGGAAATCAACTTTTAAAATTATTATATAATCTTTACATAGAGATGATAATGGCCGGGTTGGATATGAAATGAATTTTGATAATCTCACTCACATACTTGATGGCGTCTCATATTAATTTTCGTACATGTTTGGTTCCCATCACTAATTACCGGTCATATCCGCAATATCATCATATCATGTATATCCATTATAAAGTTATTTGGCTGAATTTTACTAATTGAAATTGACAATACCTGAAACTTGATCTTAGTTAAACTCACAAAACTTCTAAAATTTTATATTTTAACAATTTCATGTATCAAGTTATACCATGCCAATCTCCATAGCAACGAAGCATTTATTATTATTAAATAGAATGGCATCAAATCATAGTAAGTTGATTATATAACTGTGAAACGCAACTTCTAGCTATAAGAACCAATCTTACTCTTGAAGAGCAGAATGCTAGAATTCAAGTGAAGGAGAGGGGGCAACTTTAATAGTTTTGCCTGTGAAAACTCTTGGTCTTAGAGCATTAATTAATGTCATCAGTTCACCCAATATCGACGGGACAAATAACTACTAGATTTGTGCAAGAAAATCTTCTTGCGTGATCATGGGAAAGAGTTGAAAAAGAAAGAGATTCATTAGCTACGAATTTGACAGGTATCAGTATGAGATAGAGAGAGCTATTCCCAAAGCATTCTGTCATGCAATTAAACGGTTTTCAGATTTGTTTCGAATAATATGAGTGTATATATCAAGCAATACCGTTCCAATCTCCAACTCAATGAAGCTTTTATAATTAGTCTCATACCAGAAATTGCGTCCACTGTTACCTTTGGTTTTGTTCATCTATAATGTTTTTAGAGAACAGTGTTTTATGCTCCATCAATTTATCACAGATGCCATGATCTATAAAGCATATTTTACAAATTATAACATATTATCTATCTATATAAATTACAACTCTTAGCTACACTAAAGTTTTAGATTCTTTTATTTTGACCACATTGCTTATGTTATTTTCATAATGATCCTTCATTTATCTTTAGAATATTCCATACAATTATTTTGAGTTAATTACTTGAACAATATTAAACTTCATCTCACTAGGAATCTAAAAATTTCTTCATTTTGATAGGCTAACTTTGAGGTTTTAATTTATTTTTAGCAGATGAGTGTAGTTTTTTATATAATAACACTTATTTTATCTTTCAATTTTTAAGCTAAATTTCTTTTGCTTTTACCACATATTTTCATCTCCTTCTCTCACGATGACCACTATTGATTAGAAGAAGGAATCATGAACTTTGATTAATTAGTATAACAACAATATTGAAAATCAAATAAATGAGAGAAAAGAATATTAGGATGCTAAAATTTTGATCCTTGACAACATAATACTTATTATTAAAAGGGTTTGCTATTGTAATACCCAATTTAATTTCATCATCTCTATATTTCTTTATACATACGTATAGATACATGAAGAGAAATAGAGACGATAGAGTGTATTAATAACAAAAATGAATGTTCGTGTAATTCGATTCTTATTAGAAATAGAGATATAGATTTTTATTTAATAATAATAATGGTATTATTATTATGGTACCACGCTACCACACAATACGAATGGGCTAGAAGAAAGGAAAAGGAATAGTGTAATAGCTGGTTGTCAACTTGTCAAATGCTGAAAATGAAACTGAAAAGCATATATCCAGCTTATACCAGCATGCTTTTGTATGGATTCTAATCCAACGTAAAAGCAAGTGAACTCATTATATGTGGCTTCTAACCTAACCAAATATTTAATTTTACAGATGCTTTATGGATATGATATACATATACACAGAAATTATTATTTAATATTTAACATTATTAAATGCATATTTTTTATGTTGTTCTTCTTAAAACAAACATCTATAACAAATAACCTTCAAATAGATATATTTGTTTTCAAATGGTTTTCGATCTGATATAATATATAGAATGTTGGAGTTTTAAGTGGTTCACGTAATTTCTCCGGTTACATGTTCTTCTGCTTATTAAAAAAAAGAAAAATAAAAAATACTATAAAAGAACCAGCATGATGCATGAAAAGACCACACAGTTCATAGAAGTCAACCGAAGTTCTAGACCCCAATTGAAACAACAAAATTTGTTGAATAAGATATAAAATTGTAACTATTTCCAATATTAATTATGTTTAATTAGTGGCATTATTATTTATTTTCTATTATTACTTTGCCATAAAGCCCTAGCAATCCAGTTCTTCTACAACCTAACAAATATAAAAACTTTGTATTATTTTTTTAGTTTCTCGTGACAAAAGATATATTAAGAATGCAATTTATAAAGGTTCTACAAGTAATTATTATGCTTTTAAGAATATAAAAATAAACAACTAAATACAATATGATTAGAGATAATCTTTTTATCTATAGTTCCAAAGTTACAATTAGAGTGGTAAGTTGTTTTAGCTCTATAATAACGTTTAATAGTTTAAATTATGTAAACGACAAATAATAGAGTAGGTTAAATGTTCGTTCAAAAATTTCAATTATCATTCTACACTTCAGTTTGTTTGACAGTTTTACAAACCAAACAATTCTATAAAAAATAATTACTTCAATCAAACATATGATAACATCAAAAACTTTTTATATTCGGCTTTTCTATTTACAGATTTTACATTAAATTTTTAAGTGTTTCTCTAATAATATATAAAGAAAAAAGGTTAATGAATGTATGACCGCCAGCTAGCAATCATAGCTTAAACTAATCTCATTCAACTTATAATGTCTTTTATAGAACCCGAAAATGTCATTGTATAATAAATAATATAAGTTCAATAATTGAAACTTAAAATGGTTATTGGTAATCTTTCTTTGCCTATAAATAGGAAGGCTACAAAGCAACTAAAACACAAAGCAGTGAACTCTACCTACTTTGTAAGCCATGGCCATCTCCAAGTGTTTTGTTCCTCTTTTTCTTCTCTCTATGCTTCTTCTTGCTCAAGCTCATGAAATGGTATTCTTAGCCTCTTCTTTTTGTTCTTTCTACTTGAAAACATGTTTTAGTAGTTTAAATATATATTTATGTATGTATGTATATGTACATATATATGTATAGTAATTATGCTATTTAAAAGAAGCATGTTTGATTTAGTGTAAGTATTAATAATATTCTCATTAATTAGCTATTGTTTCCATAAATTTACCGTTGTGTTTTACATCAATCATAAAAATTTCACCGTTTTCAAATATTATATTCACAAGTAACTATAAATATATAAATACTAGCTATAGTAAACTCATGTGTTACACAGTTTGAATGATAAACAAGATATTAATATAATAAAATTTATTAATTATAAAATAATATTCTAAGATATGATATGATTAAAATTATATATGAGAAATGGCTATAAGTAATAAAACAGTTATATCAATTTTTTTTAAAAATTGTTTTTGAATTTTTTTTAATTAGAAATAACATTAATAAATAGATCTTTTTCTTAATTTATTAAATTTGAAGAAGTGTTAAATAATATTATTAGTAATTAAGATAATTATTTAATAGGAGAGAGAGCCGAGAAAATTTGGATGAGAACAATTGTGGTGTGACACGTGTTATCCGAAAATACATTTTTATTAGAGTAGGAAGATATTTATGAGGTGTTTACTTGAATTGCCTTAAATACAACATGTTATCGTCGCCTTGTTTATGAAAAAAATAACCACGTAAATCTTTTTCCTTACACACATCTAACATCTAAAAAGTACTTTTTTATTTTCTGAAACCTTTTTCAATTCTTCTCTGATTCCTTATTTAAACTTGCAGTTTAATTTTATGTATTATAGTATATTGTAAATTACTTCAATCGTGTGATATACTTCACTGCTTGTGTCACAGGTGAATGAACTTGATGGAAATGGTATAAGTGATTCCAAAATAGGTATGTGACATACTAATCATTATTATCTTTATTACAAAGACAAATAAATTAATATATAGATAATTAAGTTTATGTAACTAAATATAATTAAAAAAATTTTGTCTTCAGATTGTGGTTCAGCATGTAAGGCGAGGTGTAAGTTATCATCGCGACCAAACTTGTGCCACAGGGCATGTGGGACTTGTTGTGCCCGTTGCAGCTGCGTTCCACCGGGTACTTCGGGTAACCAAAAGGTTTGCCCTTGTTACTATAACATGACTACCCATGGTGGCAAAAGAAAGTGCCCTTGAAGCTTGTATTGTTGGCCATCTTTGATGAGATGCATTCTCTACATATGTTAATATGTGTTGTATATTTTTGTTATCCTAGTTTTGTCCGACAAGTGTTTGTCGTTATTCGTACGTGTGAATGTTAATAAGGTCAACTTCAGTGTAACTTGGTTGAAACTATATTATTTTGTGCAATAAAAGCTTGGAAAATTGTAGTTGATGTGATTATCATATTGTATATGATATAATTACAAATTTGTACTTGATATACTTACCATTTTGATGTATTACTTTTATATTATATATTCACTCGGAATCTATTTAAATTTTAGAACATTCGTGTTACGTTTCTCATATTTTTGTGAGTGTATTTTTTATATTATAGGGAATGTTTGCGAGTGAAGAAGAGAGAAAATATAATATAATCTATCTAATATAATAAAAAATTAACTTGATAGGATACATGTCAGCACCATAATTCTTCTCACCAAAATTTTTCCGCCTCTCTCTCATATTGAATAATTACCTTAATTAGTAATAATATTATTTAACATTTTTTAGATCAAAATATTTTTTTATAAATTAAGAAATTTTTTTTATTAATGTTATTTCGAAATAAATAAATTTTATAAGTAATATTTTTTTCTAAAATATCAAACTTTGTTAAAAATATGATATATTATAAAACTACTATTTTTAGAAAGCAAATTATTTAAAAACCAAAAATAATTTAATTTAGGAATTATGATAATAAAATATTTTAAAAAATGATATTTTATATGGTTTGTTTTAGAACAAAATATTATTTTTAAAAAAAATTAAAAACAAAGTTATAAAATGTTGATATCACTGTTTTATTACTTATAGTACTTACTTATACGTAATTTCAGTCATATCATATTTTGAAATATTATTTTATTTTTCATAAATTTTATTATATTAATATTTTCTTTATTCAACCCGTGTAATACACGGGTTTTCTAAAACTAGTATATATATAAAAATGCATTATTTAACTGAAAATAAGAGATAAAAAATAATAATTTTTAGTAATTTATAAGGGTTAGAATGAGAAATCTGATTTGAATGTTCTTATGCATGTAAAATTTAGTGAAAAATATGATCACAGTATTTTATATTATAGCCCTAAATACTTTGAATAAGGTTTATCGATTATTATTTTTATATGTAATTAATTTTAGTTAAACAAGTTTTTTTATGGGTAAACATACTAAGTCACTTACTATCAATGTTTTGAAATCATTATAACTGCACTTTTCAGAATTTGAAACAATGTTTTTTTATATAAGACATAACTAAGTCACTTACTATCTGTATGTCCTTTTAATAAGTTTTGCTTAAACATGTGACCATGTTGCTCAATCCCAAATCAACTAACACCCTAGCTTTGGAACCTCGATTTTACATAGGGCCTCAAATTTTTCTAGAAATAAATTAGTAGTCAAAATAATCCAGTAATTGGCCTTTAATCTAAAAAAATTATTAAAATAGTTAACTCTACAAATAATAAACAATTAGTCTATTGTTATTTGTGTAATAAGCCTCGATAAAACATGAGGGCTTATATTGCACACTTTAGAAATGACCCCTGACTTTTTGGGCAAATTAGGCCACAAAACAATTTATAAGTTTTTAGACGCCCTTACATTAATGTAAGAGGCCCTTTAAATAAGTTTTAGAGAAATGTTCAAATACAAAAGCTTCTAAAACTAAAAATTTTAAAAATTAATCTTAGCCATCAATCTCTTTAATCAATTGTTAAGATCAAATTATAGAAAAAAATTGTTAGAGTGCTATTTTAGAAATAATAACTTTTGTTAACATTTTTGCAAGTTTCTTTATTTTTTAAAAAGATAAATATATGTTTTTAAGTTCATATCTCGTTATTGTAACTTTTTACAGTTCATTGTGTATTTTTGTTAGTTATTATTTTTTGGAGTACTATTGTGGTTTCTCTAAAATAAATAATTAAAAAAACATAATAGTAGAATAACATTGTTGTGTATCTCTAATAATAACACATAATAATAAACTAACAACTAATTAATCTAATACATTAAAAACAGTAACAAAATAATACAATGTATCATTGTGTTTTTTTTTATCGTCATTATGTGTTGAACACTATAAGTTTTGAAAAATAGATTGGTAAAAATAACATAATTGTATACTTTTAGTTGTAAAACACAATGATAGACAACAATAAGTTTATATAATGTTATCTTCAATACTATGAGTTTTGAAAAATTAATTAGTAAAAATATATCATTGTATGATTTTAATTGTGAAACACAATAATAGATTACTTGTTTATATAATCTATGAAAACAACGACGAAAATAACACAAACTTATTTAAAACGTAAATACAATAATAAATATATATAACAAATAATGTAAAATATATGACACAATAAACTAATATTAGACACAATGAACATGTAAGACATAATTAGCTGACGTATTTAATATAATGACCAGAATGCCCTTCTTTTTAAAACAATAGAAGGAGACGTGATAAGACCACAATTTTCTATTAGACTTTTTAGATTAAACATCTTTTTACGATAACCCGACCTAAGTTTTTATTGGTTATCTTTTTATGTATATGTAATTACTTTCATAAAAAAATTCTTTTATAGCTCATTTAATGTATAATACTAAATCTTTAATATCATTTACAAATAACTTCTATTTAGTTAATAAAATTGCCAAAGATTTATATTTGTTTGTTAAGTTAAAGCTTTAAAATAGTATTTTTAAGATGTTAGGTTATTCCAATCTTCATGATTATTTAAACGCCCCTTAATCCTAAAGGAACAGACAATCGTATTCCTCCTATTTAAACTTTTTTTTTCACCACCCTCTTATCAAGCTTCAAATCAACCCAATCATAAGGAACAAGTAGAAAGACTGAATGTTGAGGTACATAAAGTGGTAGGTTTATTGCAAAATAATATTTGAACAAGCTTTATCAAAGAGTTAAAATCAGTTGTTACACAATTGTAATGTTTCCTTGTTTTGAGAAACCATACTTGATTCAATCAATAACAAACAATAAACAAAAGTGATAAAGAAAATATTAGGACGGAGAGAAATATTAGAAAGTTGGACTTAGGAGACATCACAATGCATACATTTTGTTATTCGATACATATATGCAATTTATACAATATGAATCGGTACTTCAAGAAACAGTTAGAGATAATGTCGATTCATCATGTTGGAGTAAGACAAAATGAGCTTTTAGTTATAGAGTTTTCAAGCCCAAACCAAATACATAAAGAATAATTGCTTATGACTCTTTTAACTAATAACAATACTAATAATACTCTTAAGCCTAAACATGAATTAGGAACCAACACTACCCCTTAGTTTATGTTTGGTGCTTTCTTTTCATCTTTGATGTTGTTCGATTCTAGGTCGTCCTTGTTGACAAGCAAAGTAAAATCTTCCAAGTTTTCAACTTCCTTGAGTACATTTAGATCAAATTCGTCTTCAACGTTTGCATCAATCATCTCTTACTATAGGAAATCATATATTTTCCTTGATATTTGTATATTTATATATATATATTAGATGATTAGCATTTCCATCTTTTGTAGCTTTGTTTTAGGATAGAATATTGTATTTTCTTTTTGAGCTTGATGTGAACATGTATATTTATTCCTTTTCAAAATTAAATAAAATAACTTTGATACTAATTCTTTATGGTATGAGAACACCATCAACACAAAACCCAAAAGGAACCATAAATCGGCGATTCCATGGCTGGTGAGTAACCCAAAAGAAAGGTTTTGGAAGGAAATGTTCTAAAAGCCTATGAATTGAAGCAGGCCTTGTCAACTACTCATCAAGGAGGAGCCACTGTATCACCCTACTACATAAAACTAAGAAGTTTGTGGGATAAGATGGAGTCGGTTCTTTCCACGTTTCGTTGTTCATGTAATGGCTGTAAGTGTAGGCTTGAAAAAAGGCTAACAGAATTAAAGGAGAAGGAAATAGTATATGAATTCTTAATGGGTCTTAATGAAGAATATGAAGTAATAAGACCCAAATTTTAGTGATGAAGCCAACACCAAACTTAGGTAACGCTTATCACTTGGTGGCGGAAGATGAGCGGCAAAGAACCATCACCATTAGTAAGAGACCCTCTCAAGAACCCACAAACTTCCAAGCTTATTTTCTAGGCCGACATGATGGGAGTCAAAACCAACAACAAGGTAAAGGTTAGCAAAAGGTAGAAAAGAACAACCCTAATGATAAATTGAGCATTGTACACTTTTTGGAAGAGATGGTCATACTAGAGATGGGTGTTTTGAAAGAATTAGATACCCACAATGGTGGCCCGGGGAAGGAAAGAAAGAGAGACCTAAACCAAGAGCAGAGATGGTTGAAGCAGGACCTTGTCCGGTCCCTCGAATGATCGAAGAATAATACAAAACCTTCTTAAAAGTCTTTATAGCAAACCAAGATGATAAAGGAAACAACCTACCAACCGTGGCCAACATGGTAGGTAGAATGAATCAATATAGTGAATGGATTGTGGATTTGGGTGCAACCGAACATATTACTCATCAAGAAACATGGCTAAAAGACATTAAAACAAATGCACTCGAAACACCCATCACCATCCCAAAAGGAGAAGCCATTCTGGTTAAAGGAAAAGGCGATCTCGTGTTAAAAGGGGGGATAAGTGTGAAGGGAGTACCTTGTACCCAATTTCAATTATAACATTCTGTCCTTTTGCCAATTAACAAGAGATTTAAACTGTGTTGTGACATTTTTTCCTGATTTCTTTGTAATACAGGGCTTAAGGATGGGGAACTTTCTTGGATCGGGTGATTGTAGCGGAGGACTCTATTAAATGGGGGGATACAAGAAGAAAGGAAGATGATGAAGGCTACTGTGGACAAGGGCGGAGCTTGAACATTCCCGTAGGGGGACGGGGGAGAAATTTATTTTTTTAGGAGGGCGAACTCGATATTTATATAAAAATTTACACTACCGGACAAAAAATTTACACTACCGGACTAAAATTTAACACTACCGACGAAAAAAAGAGGGGGCGACGCCCCCCACGGTCTCCACTATCCTCTGCCACTGACTGTGGATGTGGATGCATGGCACAAAAGACTTGGACATGCATCAAATATGAAGCTTTCTCGTGTCAACTTTCTTAAAGGTGTCAATGTTAAAGCTAAACTCTCACTCGTTTACCATTTTTGGTTAATATTACTAAGACAGATGAATGTTTTGATTTAATTCATTGTGATATTTGGGGCAAATATAGAACACCAACTCTTTCTCGAGCCAATTATTTTTTAACAAGTGCTGATGATCATAGTAGGGTTGTTTGGGTGTTTTTACTTAAACATAAGAGTGAGGCTAGCACTTGTTTATTGGATTTTCAAAAAATGGTTAGAACTCAATTTGGGAAATTTATCAAAAGAGTCAGATGCAACAATTGAGGGGAATTTATCTTAAATCATATGAACAAATTTTATGCAGAGCAAGTGATTGCTTTAGAAACAACATGTCCATACACCCTACAACAAAATAGGGTGGTCGAATGAAAGCATAGGCATTTGTTAGAACAACTCGTGCTTTAAGATTTGAGGCTAGCATTCCCATCACCCTTTGGGGAGAATGCGTTTTAACCGCTGCTTATATCGCTAACCAGCTCCCATCAAGAGCCATAGGCGAAAAGAGACCCTATGAGATACTTTTTGGTAAGATATTTTTAAAGCTTTAGAGAGCATGAGCAAGATATTTTTGAAAACCCATTTAATACGTGGGTTGATGAAAATGAAGGTAAAAAACCATAGACAAAAAATTAATATAAGAGACTTTAATGATGAGAATTTTAAGGATGTTCATGATGAGGTGGCCATGCATAAAGAAGAGGCGGCCATGCATAAAGATGAGGTGGCTATGCACGACAACCAAGCTGAAGTGGACATGCAAAATGAAAATTCTACAAGCCCCACACAACCATAGGTTATTGAAGAAATTAGAGAATGAAGAAGTAGATCTCAACCTACCTATCTAAATGACTATCATGTGAAACTCCTCCCATCGATTAACACGACTCAACCCACTTCCGATCAAGGATCCTTCACTATACACCCTTTAGCTAATTACATGTCATATGATAAATTTTCTGATTCTCATAAAGTGTTTTTATCAGCCATCAATTCACATGATGTGCCAAGGAACTTTTATCAGGATACAGAGGATGAAAATTGTAGAGAAGATATGAAAAGAGAGATACATGCCTTGGAACAGAATGGTACTTGGACACTTGAAAATTTACCGAGTGGAAAAAGAACCATTGAATCTAAATGGGTGTACAAGGTCAAGTTCAAACCAAAAGTAGAAAGTGGAAAAATTCAAAGAAAGACTTGTGGCAAGAGGTTTCACACAAATATAAGGTTTTGATTATCATGATACATTTGCACCGGTTGCTAAATTGGTAATCGTGCGAACACATTTAGTCATAGCTGTTAAACGAGATTGGGTGATACAACAACTAGATGTAACAATGCTTTCTTACTTGATAACCTAGAAGAAGAAGTCTATATGAAAATTCCATAAGGCTTTGCTAACAAAGAAGAAACAAAAGTTTGTAAATTGAAGAAATCTATTTACGGGTTGAAACAAGCATCTCAGAACTGGTACCACAAGTTTACCATA
The DNA here is from genome assembly GCA_018326465.1 of Flaveria floridana. NCBI lineage: Eukaryota > Viridiplantae > Streptophyta > Magnoliopsida > Asterales > Asteraceae > Flaveria > Flaveria floridana. The sequence goes on from BJCO01012509.1 coordinate 13,552, forward strand.
GCTTTATTTGATATTGGTTTTATACAATCAAAAGATGATCATTCTCTATTCATATATAAAGCCAAGGAGATGCATGTGGGAACATTGTTTTACGTTGACGACGTAATCATTTGTGGGAACAACATGGTGAAAATACAAAGCACAAAAACATACCTTGATGCAAAGTTTAGCATAATAGACCGTGGAGTATTGAAATATATTTTGGAAATCGGGATGGCTAGAACATCAGAAGGGCTTGTAATTGTTCAAAGAAATACACATTAGACATCCTTGAAGATAGTGGTTTCTAAGGTTGTCAACCAAGTTCGTTTCTAATGGAGTAAAACTTGAGACTTGATAAGGGCGAACAAGAAAACAGAGTTGAAGCAAACCAATATTTTGTAGCTCGATTATTGTACTTACAGGCCACCAGACCCGACATAAGCTATTCAATGAATCTCCTTAGTTAGTTTGTAGCAGACCCTAGACATAATCATATGGAAGCCGCCACGAGGGTTCTTCGCTACCTAAAATCAACTGCGGTTCAAGGCATTCTTGCAGGACCGGTAAAGGGTATGTACTTACAACACAACAACACAAAGAGGAGAGTGTGGAACAACATTTAACAATTCAAATGGGGAACTAGAAAAGTCAGTTTTGAGAACTAAGAAACACAAGTGTATATGAGACAGAACAAGAACAACACAAGTAATTGGTTTTCAAGGTTGATGTATAT
>BJCO01012529.1:0-20206 GCA_018326465.1 Flaveria floridana
ATTCGAGATACAAGGTTTCACGGCGACGGGTATTGAAGAAGCCATACCCAGCAACACAAGGTGAGTTCTAAGACCCCTTCTTTTATGCATTTTCGAACGATTTTGGGGCTGGAACACATTTTTAAAACTGTTTTGAGTTGCGGGTGTTTAACCTGTACATGTATGTATATGTATATGTGTATACGGTCGGTTCTGGAAACTGGTTCCACTATATGTGAACTTTCCAGAACAGATATATATGATTCACGCATGAACGTTCATAGGTATACTGTCAATATATGTTGTAGAATGGTATACATGATGTTTAGGTGGTTCTAAATGAACAATATCATAATTCTATGCTATAGAGGTGTTAAAATGATGAACGATATATGAGAATGGTACAGGTTAAGTTGCAGGTTGCCACGCTTAACCGCATTGTCCAAATGCGGACTGCCAAAGCAAATATGGCTAAGGTGGTCAACCGCATTAGCCAATGCGGATGACCAAGCGAATGTGGTCAAGGCATGTTCTTCATCCGCATTGACCCAATGCGAGTATGTCAGGGAATGCGGCTAAGGCAGTCAGCCGCATTAGCCAATGCGGAAGGCTAAAGAAATGCGGGCCAGGCATTACCTCATCAGCATTGTTCTAATGAAAAGAAATGACCAAGGTAACTCAACCGCATTGACCAATGCGGTCAAGTTCCTGAAATGCGGATGATACATTCCTCATCTGCATTGACTAATGCGGATGGGCAAACTAATGCGGATGATCAGACTAATGCGGGTGAATCAGAATGTGAAATGCGGATACAAGTTTAGTAAGATCTGATTTATCTGGGTAAACGAGTAATATAGGCATGATGATGATGATGATGTTGCATGGGTATACCTATGGTATACCATACGTGTGTGATGCTTAGTATAATGATGAATGTATACCAAATGTATGTTTTATGAGCGATGAATGACCAACCGTAAGGTGTCCGGGAACGGGGCCTCACACAAAGTCCTTGAAGAGCTTTGCATTAGTTGAAACAAAGATAATCATCTACATACACTTGAACCAACATTAAGTCATTCCTTGTTCCTTTGATAAAGAGAATCCCATCTATAGTGCTCCTCTTATAGCCATACTAATAGAAATACTGAGATAGTGTCTCATACCACTTCCTTGGAGCTACAACCTATAGAGAGCTTTATTAAGCATGTAGGCATAATCAGGATGATCTGGGACTACAAAGCCAAGTGGTTGTTTGGCATACACCTTTTCATCAATTACACCATATAAGAAAGCACCCTTGACATCAACTTAGTAGACCTTGAAATCCTTGGATGTTGTAAAAGCTAGGAATATCCTAACAACTTCAAGTCTTTTCACAGGAGCAAAGACATCTATGTAGTCAATTCCGTATTTTTATGTGTATCCTTGAATAATTGGTCTTGTCTTGTTCTTGATAACAAGTCCTCTATCATCCTTCTTGTTCCTAAAAACCCACTTGGTTCCTATGGTAGTCTTCCCTTAAGGAAGAGTATATAGGTTCCAAATCTTTTCCCTTTTGAATTGAAGCAACTCCTCTTGCATTGCTTCAACCCAACTTCCATCTTTCAAAGCCTCGACAACTTTGTTTGGCTCTAGCTGGGACAACAAACAAGAGTATAGACAAATATTTTTGTTATAGGTTTGTCCTCTTATTCTCACCCGTTTGTCAACATCTCCAATAATGTTTGTGGTTGGGTGTGACTTATGAATCCTTAGTTGAGGGATCACAAAACGTTGATTGGATAGATCTAAATTTGTGAAGTTTAAATCTGGTAATGATAGGTCACCCACCACATCAACACACTTATCAAAAGAAGCTTGATCCAATGAGTGTATGACATCATTGATGTCTTTCATGGAGTGGTTATCAGCATCAAGAAATTCTTGATCACTATCACCATCATCATGTCCTCCTACATTTAAAGCTCCTACATTTGAGTTTTGTGCCTCTGAGCAGGAATTTGTAGGCATTTCAGATGTATCAGAATTTTTCATGGTTATGTTGATAGGAACTCCATCTGCAAGGTTAGTTACCCCTGAAGCTGATGTAGTATTCTTGCTTGGTCTTCTCAGATCAAATCTTAGGTCAGCATCTCTTGTTGATAAGTTATCTTTAGATCCTAAAACATTCTCGTAAGACTATTTAAAACAGTTGGTAACTAAATCAAGATCGAATAACCAATCAGGACCAGAAACTTTCATACTGAAGTGTGCTGATTGAAGGTCACTTTGGTTCACTCTTCAACTACTCTAGTTCTGAGATTGTATACTCCATAAGCCTTAGCATAGGAAAAGTATCTAATAAAGTGTCCATCATCTGATTTCTCATCAAATTTGGCTATTTAATCTTTGGTATTCAAGATAGTGTAAGGACATCAATATGATCTGAGGAAACCAATGAAAGTTCTCCTTTTGTGCCATAACCTATAAGGAGTCTTACAATGAGTCTTAACTACTAAAACTCTGTTTTGCACATAGTAGGTAGTATTGATTGCTTATGCCCAGAAGGTGATGAGTAGTTTAGAGTCAGACCACATGGTTTTTGCAGCTTCAATAAGTGTCATGTTTCTCCTCTCAGTAACACCATTTTGTTAAGGAGTCCTGGGAGCACTATATTGTTTTGTAATACCCTTTTCATCATAAAATGTGTCAAAGATTTGATTCTTGAATTCAGTTCCTTGATCACATCTTATGGTCTTGACCTTGTGATCATATTGATTTCTAATTTTTAGAATGAAGTTTTTTAAGATCTCAGGAGTCTCATCCTTAGTTCTAAGGAAAAAGACCCAAGTGAATCTTGTGAAGTCATCTGTGATCACCAAACAGTATGAGGTCCTTCCTAGACTCATTATACTGGTGGGGTCAAATAGATCCATGTGTAATAAGTGCAGGGGAGTAGTGATGGAGTTCTTTTCCTTTGGTTTGTGAGAAGCCTTATGTTGCTTCCCCTTCAGGCATGAAACACAGTGATCATCACTTGTAAACTCTTTCCTTGGCATTCTAGTTACCAAATCATTCTTAATCAACTTATTCATGTTCTTAAAGTTTACATGGCACTTTCTTTTTTGCCAAAGGAAAGACTCGTCACTATTTTCTTTAGATAGAAAGCAAGAAACTTTTCCTGAGGGAGATGTCTCCTGCAAATCCATCTTGTACATGTTCCCTTTCCTGAGGGCTCTACGCAAGATATGCTCTTGAGGAATGACAACCCTAGGCTTGAGAACAAGCACTCATGCTCAATGCAGAGCATGTTGTGACTCTGATCACAAAAGTGGGATACACTCATTAAATTATACCCAAACTCCTTAATAAAGTTTACCTTTTCAAGGTTGAGCTTAACATTTGTGACCATGTCCCTTCTAGTGATGTAACCTCTTGCATCTCCTCTAAAAGCAACTAGTCCTCCATCAATTTTCTCAAAGTTTTGAAGCAAAGAGTCATTTTTTAGAACAACCGCTGTCAATGATCCATACGTTCCTCTTGGTCTTTATTTGTTCCTGTGCAACAAGGAGAATGTTAGTTACATTTGGAAACCCAAGCCTTATTAGTCTTGGGCTTCTCTAAAAAGACTAAAGAAAATACAATAGTAATTGATCCTATGTTAAGACTTTGAGGATTATTTGCTATTGTTGATGAAGAACTTCTAGTCACTTGGTCTTCCTTCATCTTCCACACTATCTTTAGAAGATAGACTTCACCTTTAATACTTCATAAGTTTTAAAAAATTCTGAAGTTTTGGAGACTGGCCCTTCAGAAGATCTTGCTTTTACTACAACAAGCTTCAGTGCCTCAAAAGCATTCCTTTCTTCCGAGACCATTTTATCTTCCGAAGGCAAGTTTTCATTTGACTTTTTTTCTATTTTAGAGCTCCTGAAAGGAATAGATTTTCCTTACGAAGCTTCTTGTTCTTTTTCTTCTTAGAAGTCTTTTTCTTGGTTATATGGACAGTTTAGTATTGTAGATACAATCCTTGGCAAGATGAGAAGTACTGCCACACATAATGCAATCAACTGGCTTTCTTCTAAGATACTTCTTATGAATAGAAAGCTAAGATTGAGCACTTTCCATCCCTATCTTCAACTTCTTAGATGGTGCAGCAAGCGGTGTGGCTTGCTCTTGGAGGTGGATGGTTCAGGCTGTGTAGCAGTGGTACATAGTTGATCTGCCTTCATTCCTTCACAGGGATGAGTTGGACATGAACTTGAATTCTCGGTATTGGAGTTCAGAGTTGAGTCCCCAGTCTTCACCACTTCAAACCCTGTAGAAATAAAAACTTGTTTCTGCCTGGAGTTGAAGGTGGCCTTGATCTCTTGAGCCTTCTTTGATATTCTTTTGGCTGCTTATCAAGTTCATCATTTTAGACTTTGTCATCCCTGGTTTCTTCCTCTCCTTAAGAGAATAGTGACCCTTTTTAGGATGATCTTCTTTACTCATCTCATATGTATCCTTCACTATCTCCTCTTTATCTTCTTCTTCAATGGGGTCTATAAAAGGAAGCTCATCTTGACAAGCTTCATACCTAGGAGATCTTACATACAATAGAGTGTGTGGAGGAGCTATCTTATTAGATCTCAGTCCCTGCTTGTTCTAATAACACACTTTTTCATGCAAGGATGAGTATATTATGTTCTTGAAGGTATCTTCTTCAAGAACACATTTCTCTACCCTAGCTTTGCTGATCACAAGCTCTGCCTGGTATTCAGTTAACTTAGTGATGAGATCTTTGATATGAGTCTTGTAGTTGGTATGTTCATGTTTAAGAGTGGAAATGGTTTTCTATACATCTTCTATTTTAAGTTTGTAATCATTTCAACTCTTTTGAAGTCAGATTTAAGATGTTTAAGGACTCAAGATCAGATCTCATCTCTAAGTTGTAGAACCTATATTTGTTAACTTTAGCAATGCATTCTAGGGTACAATGATGTTCCAATACCTTGGCTTCCTCATGATTAGCCATCAGTGCTTGGTTTGGAGACGTATCTTCAACCTGAAAACTTAAATCAAAGCCTCCTTCTTCAATAGTAATTATAGCTTGCTGCTTGGGCTTCTTAGTGTATGGAGCTCCCTCAATGTAGTTTGGCTTGGGTTGTGCTTGGCCACCATTTGTCCTTGGTGCCTTCCACTCCCTAGCAAAGTGTCCCATCTACTTATAGTTGTAACACTTCATATTGGTTTTGTCCAGCCTAACCTTTCCACTGGATATATTGCTAGGAAACTTCCTCCCTATCCTCTTGTAGAATTTCTTGGCTCTATGAGTGAGAAGAGCCATCTGTTGGACTATCTCCATGTACTCCAGGTCATCTGGATGGATATTGTCCAAATCTTCAAGGGTGAAGAGAAAGTTGTTTGTGTTTTCATCTACTAACATAAAGGCTTGTGATGAGCTTGTCTCTTTGAATTGGCTTCCTTGGATGTAGCTCTCCCTTGATGTCCCCAGGAGGGTGATGAAAGGACCCTTTTGTGAGTTGTCAAGGTAGCAGATGAGATTATGTTGTGGTTCTCTACAATCCCTTACAACCATATGAAGGGCTTAACTCTGCTGATTGTTGGAGTTACAAGATGGATTTTGCATGTTCATCTTCATCTGGTAGCCACTAAGAATACCATATAACTCAGTGAGAATAAGGGTCTTAAGGTTCATAGTACTCTTGATGACCACACAATAGTGTGTCCATTGTCTAGGAAGAGAGGACATGAACTTCCTTACAATGTCCCTATTCTCAAGAGTTACTCCAACATCTATTAAAGTGTCCACAATATCAACATACCTAAAGTATTGTTGAGTCATGGTTTCACCTGTCTTGAAGGTGAAATTTTCAAACTGCTGCTTCAAGAGGTCCTTCTTGTTCTCCTTTGCTTCAATGGACCCCTCATACATGAGATTCCATGCATCCTATAGTTGTTTAGCAGTCTTGTAATTCTTGAAGCCTTTATATATGGAGTTGGGAAGAGCATTTTATAGGGTGGTCATGGCTTTATGATCTACATCTATCTTCTTCCAGTCTTCTTCAGAGTAGTTAGCCACTTTCTTTGGTATCATGCCACCTCCAGCAGCAGCTAAAGAGGTGCATGAGGTTCAGAGACAACAGATCCCCACATCATGCTGTCTTGAGACTTGATGAAGCATTCCATCCTTTGGCACCAAGTATCAAAATCATCAGGAGTGATCAGTGGAGACTTTATCAGGGTACTGGTTTCTATATCAGCCTTTATGATAGCTGCCATTTGAGATGTTAACTGGTTTGTGAAACTGAGAGGATTTAAGATGGTGAGATCTTACAATCAAGAGCCTGAAATGCTCTCATACCAATTGCAGGACCGGTTAAGGGTAGTAAACACGATTGGTCTCATAATAAGGAGAGTATTAGAACCCTTAACAGATTAAATAGGGAATCGGGTTTATATAGAAGATACTAAGAACACAAGTAAGGAATGAGACAAAACAAAAGAACAAGAACAAGATAAGTGTGGTTTTCAAGAATGTTGTATATTGCTATCAAGTTCTATTACAAGTGTTACTAGGCATGAGATAAAATATAAGAACCTGAGATACTTTATACTATATCCTAAAGCCGGCTATACTTTGAAAGCCAGCTGGAAACACTAATCTAGACAACAAGTTCAATGTACAGTCAAAAGGCAAATTGCCTTTTGACTTGTGACTATGACATGCCATAGCTCACATCCCTAATATATTAAAAAAGGATAAAAGATACAAAGTAGAAAGTTACAGACTCTACAACTTAATCTACAGTTACAAAAGCATGGACCTTTTTTACTAACTTATATAAGTTGGTGAGTCTTCAGAGTGGCAGTGGAAAGTGGGTCAGCTTTATGCAAAAGTTGATTAGATAAAGCTTGTTTTATCTGTTTTCAAAAGAAATCAATCTTCACTTCATTGGCTTTGGAAGACTTTGTCTTTGAAGCTTCGAAGGACTTCATCTTTGGCTTCGGAAGATTTGGTCTTTAGCCTCGGAAGATTTTACACATAGAATATTTTTCTATGAAGAGTGTAAAACTTCTGAAGTAACTTCTACCTTGTACATCAGTGGATGCATGCTGGAAGCTCTTTGGTTGATTTGGTGGCATCATCCTTTTTAATATAACCTTACAATATATAATTAGAAATAATATCCTACATCACCACAACTTGGTAAATGGTTAAAACACTCTTCAATAGCATGGTTATATGGGTAACTATAAATTATTAATTATGTCAACTACATAATTTAGGGTCACATCATAAGTGTTATCAAGCATGGGTACGTTTAATGTAACACCTAAAATTCATGAAAAAATATATAAATGGAAATAAAAGGTAGCAGATGCAATATAAATGAAAGATAAGGGACTAAAAGTGGATATTTTAAATTCCCAACTATTTAAAGTTATAATTTTATCATGCTTTTTAATATATTTAAGCTACATCTGGGCTCTAATGTTGTTTATAATATGCTTCTATGAATAAAGTTTGAAAATTTATGTGTGCATGTGTGCATATCGTAGGTTTTTGACCTATTAGTTTTAGGGTTTGTTTGAGAGCTTCAAGATGTGAGTTTTAGATCTCCTTACTTAAAGGTTTTATCATACTTTTAGGGTTGGTATGCATATCTACATGATCAAATTTTATCAAAACATTGATTTCACATGTAAAGGTGACATTTTTACGTTTAAAAATAATATTATAGCATGGTGAATGATGAAATTGTAAGGATGTAGTAATGAACCCTAGCTATATGAGGTCTAGATTTGTTTTTAGAATCATGATATACTTAATGATGGGATAAAAATGCTAGGAAGGAAATTGGATAGTGGGTTTTATTCTTCCGCATTAGGTACTGTTACCCACATTGGACAAGCCTAGGAAAATAACTATCTTAAACCGCCTGTATTGAGCCTTATAGTCATCCCCATCATATTAAAGCCACCCGCACCAAAGGTTATAATCATCTACATTACCTATTATCCACATCAACTATTTTCTGCATTGGACTTCGTTCACCCGCACTAAGTGTTAAGCCATCTGTATTGAATATTGTCCGAACTAGACTTAGTCACCCGCATCGACTGTTACCCGTATCGACCTTCACTTAGCTGCATTGTTCATTAGTCCATCAGCATTAGACCTTAATCACCCGCATCATCTATACTAAGCCAAATCCTAATATTTGTTCATTCATATTAGATGTTATGCATCTGCAGTTAAAAGTTTTTCATTCGAATTGACAAAACCATCTGCATTTGGTACATTACCCAAATCAAAGAGCTCATCCATATTAGCCTACACTTAAATTTTAAAGAATGGTCATCCACATTCAGTTTAATTATCCGCATTAGGTCATTGCGATCTACACCAGAAGAGACTTAGAATACTTCCATCTAGGATTCCAACTAAGTGTTGACTAGGAGTTGACTGTCATTAAATATGACTATTCTACACTATGAGTTCGTATATGCCTTACTTCTATAACCAGGTTAATTAATGATCAATATTATATCACAAAAGGAAAGATATCCTAATAGTAATGTTTATAACAAAATGGTGTATTAATGGGTGAAAAAAATGACTGAAACATAATAAAAAAATATGGGCCTGAAATAAGAAGTCCTGCATGCATTGATGAATGAACTTCACTTATGTGAGTCAACTGATTGGAAAGAACCCTTATTCATGAGCAGGATGTATGCCTTGTAATGTGGGTCAACGGTCAAGGGTTTAGCAAACCATGATAAATATGTACCGTCAGGGATTGACATTTGTTTTTACTAGATGTTTGGGCCTTTGCTTTATCGATTCCAATGAAATGTTATGTGATGTTTTATGTTATGATTGACCACCTGTGAGCACTATCAAGTGAAGGATTTGATCTTCCAAAGATACATATTAAATTGATGTGGCTAGTGTGATATGATCCAAGTCGGGTCATACCCAATAACAAGCTTAACAAACACCAAAGGATAATTTATTTGTTGATAAGATCATGCAAATAAATAATGACACCAATTTAGAAAATGGATTTTCTAAATTATTGCTTTTGTAGATGAACATAATTATGCGGATAATTGTTCATAAGATATTATTTGTTTCATTATTTAGTTTTGCTAAATGATAACAAATAAAAGAGTGCTAAGTTTATAAAGTTTAAAAATTAGTTTTCAACTTTATAAACTAGAGATTAGAGAGTGTTGGTTATGTTTAAAAATTAAGAAGGTGGGACCTTTTTTTTAAACAATTTCGGCAGCCAAGGGACCTTGGGGTTCCCACTTCTTGGTCTTGTAAATAGACAAGAATTAAAGAAACTTAAACACTCCAACTCCTTACACACTCTTCCTTGCATGCAAGAGCTTTTCTCCTCTCCCAAAACCTCTCTCTCTCTCTCACGGTTTTTTGAAGGAAAAGGAGCAGAATTTTCAGCTAACAAAAGGAGGTTTTGATTGCTGAAAATTTGTGTCAAAGATTCCTAGCAATCAAAGGTGTTTGAAGAAGCTTGGGGTACAACCTCTTGAGGACTTCTAGCTTGAAGTTTCAGCCACATTTTCATCTTCTTTCACCTCAAGAATTCGATTTTTGAGCAGCTACAAAGGTTGTAGTTTCATCATCTTATGTTTATCTTATTGTATGCATTTTCGTATAATGATCCATGGCTTTGGGGTTTGTTTATTAAATGGGTTTAATAATCATGACATTAACATGTTTTAAAACTAAAATCCGCTGCGTTTTCATATAAACAAGGTTATATGAGCTTTGATAAACTTGTTAAAACCCCAACATCAAGTACATTGCATGACAAGTTGTTATCAAAGCTAAAGTTCAAAGAATTAGGTAAAATAATTTTCAAAACCTAAACTTAAAATAAAAATGAACAAAAGAAAGGGATACCAGCCCAAGTAGCCACGTGACATAGGTAGAGGTTTAAATGAAAATAAGTACTAATGTGTCTGTGCTACTTGCTTATATGTTCTTAGTAGATATGCAATGCTTAGGGCATGGAAGTAAGGTAAGTAGTTAATAACACTTGGATAGTGTAATTAAGAACTTACAATACTTGTAATGATTTCATGTAATCACCTTGAATGGCCATGTTGGTGTTTAAATCTTATAGAAAGGTAGGAAACTATAGCTAGGAGGATATTTAGGAAAACTACTCATGGGAGTGCTTGTGGTGGGTGTACTACAGGGCTATGTGTCAGTAGATAAAAAGCTAAATTTGACGAAAATAGTCACGTGGAGTCAGAAATTAAGTTATACATAGTGATGGTAGTGAGAAAAAGTAATTAAGGTTGTCACGAATGGCGAGAAGACTAAGAAGAATGAGAAAAAGAAGGTCAAAACAAAGGCTAAAAAGGGACTGAGGAAGAAGCTAAAAAGTAAATTAAGGGCTTGAAGGAGGAAAAAAAGGTGGTAATCCATAGTGATAGTAGTGAGGATGAGTCTAAGAAAAAGACAATTAAAGGTTGTAATTATGGGACTTTTTCAAAAATACAAGCCCCCAATAGTTGATGGAAATGGCAATGCTACTAATGCTCATCGTTGGGTAAGAGAGATGGAAATAGTGTTGGACATAAGAAAGTATCGGTAGATTAGAAGGTTTAGTTTTCTGCCCATTATTTTATTGACTCAATGTTATGCTTATGGGACAATATTGTCCAAGCTGAGGGAAGAAGGACTATTGTAAGGATGAGGTGGTCTAAGCTAAAGGAGTTGGTTCTAGAAGAGTATTGTACACATCATGAGTTGGACAAGATTGAGAGGGAATTCCTGCATCTGAAAGAGGAACATGACATACCAGAAATACACTACCAAGTTTAAAGAGCTGGCAAGACTTGTGTTAGAGTTGTCTAGAAAGATCAAGAGGTATATTCAGGGTTTGCCCATAGACATCATGACGAATATGATAGCTGCCAGGTAAAGTATGTTCAAGTGTGTGGTGGATTTAGTAGGGAGGCCACATGATTATAGGGAAGATGCATCAATTTTTATGCAAGGAGGAAAGTGGAACGGGAACAGAACTAGGAATAGGAAGTGGTTCAAAAATAACAATTTTAGGATTGATGAATTAAGGATGAAGGTTGATAATTGTTGTATAGGTTAGGGAATCCTGAATAAACTAAATTAGTCTAAGAAGTGTGGTAGGAGTCATCATAAGGAATGTAGGTTGGGAACAAACAGATGCTTCAAGTATGAAAATAAGGGTCACTATGCTAAGGATTACAAAGCAGCTAGCATTATCAGTGTGGAGAGATGGGTCATTTGATCCAAGACTATAAGAAGGGGTAGATTATAGAGTTGAAGTATAAACAAGATGCGAGAAAAAAGAAATAATAACAACCGTAAAGCAAAGGCAATGGTGTTTATAATGACAAGGGATGGGGCAAGATTTAAACCTTAGATGGTTTCAGGTATGTTTCTTGTGAACCATATATGTGCATTTATGCTTTTCAATTCTGGTGCTAGTACGAGCTTTGTAGCTACTTCGTTTTGTAGTATAATGCGTGGTAAAAGTAGGAAAATTGATGTGCCTTTTTATGTTGAGAGCATAATTGGTAAATATCTAAAGTGACTGATATGATTGATGATTATTTCATAGAGTTGGAAGGTCATAGGTTTCTTTCTAGATTATTTATTATGACCATAGGAAGTTTCAACGTGATATCAGGAATGGATTGGGTAGCCACTTTCTTGGCGAATATTGTGTTTTGAGTAAAGATGATTCGTATGGCATCGACCGACAGCAACTTAGTTAGTGTTTATAGGGACAAGCAATGTGTTGTTCCATGAGTGATATCTATGATGATGGATTAAAAATGTATAAAATAAGAGTACGGTGCTTACTTAGCTTATCTGAAAGAAGTATATATGAAAGTGCTACAAGTATCAGATGTACCTATTGTTTGTGACATCCTGATGTATATCCTAGGGATTTAACAAGAGTACCCCGTAAACGGGAGATTTTTTAAATTGACTTAATGCTAGGAGCTCAACACGTCGCCAAAGCTCCATATCAACTTTTCTTTCCGAGATGAAGGAATTGATGGCTTAATTCCAAGATATTTTGGATAAGGGTTTTATTCAACCAAGCATCTCTTCATGGACTGCTTCAGTGTTGTTCGTTAAAAATAAGGACGGAAGTATGATAATGTGTATCGACTATCACAAGCTTAACAAGTTGACGGTAAAGAACCATTAAGTTAGTTCTCTAGAATGGATCTCAAATTAAGCTACCATCTGTTAAAGATGAAAGAAAAAGGCATTCCAAAGATGACATTTTGTATCCCCTATGGGTATTACGAGTTCCTCATAATGTTGTTTGAGTTGACTAATGCTCCAGTCGCATTTATGTATTTGATGAATCATGTGTGCCGACTAAGGAGGTGTTAGAAATGCTTTGAATAGAATACTTGTACACGATGTTCTCAAAATTTGATTTCTGGCTACACGTGGTTCAATTCTTAGGCCATTTTATCAATCTGGAAAGGATCATGGTGGACGCTGCTAAAGTAAAGGTAGTTACAAAATGGAATTTCCTGAATATGCCAACCGAGATCCGTAATTTCTTATGTTTGGCATGTTACTCTAGGATGTTCATCCAAGACTTTTCCAAGATATCCTTACTACAAATGATCTTCTTTAGTGTTGTTTGTTAAAAAGAATGATGGAAGTATGAGATTGTGTATCGACTATCATGAGCTTAACAAGTTGACGGTAAAGAAATAATAAGTTAGTTCTATAGAATAGATCTCAAATTAGGCTACCATCAGTTAAAGATGAAAGAACAAGGCATTCCAAATATAACATTTTGTATCTGCTATGGGTACTTTGAGTTCCTCATAATGTTGTTTGGGTTAACTAATGCTCTAGTTGCATTTATATATTTGATGAATCATGTGTATAGACTAATTCTAGACAAGTCAGTGACTGACTTCGTTGATGATATTTTGATATACTCCAAGAGCAAGGAAGATCATGCAACTCATATTAAGAAGGTGTTAGAAATGCTTTGAATAGAAAAGTTGTACACGATGTTCTCAAAAGGTGATTTCTGGCTACACATGGTTCCATTCATAGGCCATGTTGTTAATCTAGAAGCGATCATGGTAGACCCTGCTAAAGTAAAGGTAGTAACAAAATGGAATTTCCTGAATAAACCAACCGAGATTTGTAGTTTCTTAAGTTTGGCATGTTACTATAGGAGGTTCATCAAAGACTTTTCTAAGATAGCCTTACTTTAAACCAAGTTGACTTGAGAGGATATGAAGTTTGAATGAAATGCAGATCAGTAAAATGTCTTCCAAGAGTTAAAGACAAGGATGAATAATGCCTTCATCTTGACTTTACCTGAGGGGAATAAGGATTTGGTGGTTTATTCAGACGCCTTGTATTCTTGTTCGGGGTGTGTCCGGTGCAACAAGGAAAATTTATAGCCTATGCTTCAAGGGAATTAAAGATTCAAGAAGTTAATTATCCTACATAATATCTAGAACTAGCAGTTGTGATTTTCATGTTAAAGATTTGAAGGAGTTACCTGTATGGAGTGAAGTGCACCATATTTATAGATCATAAGAGTCTAAATTATTTCTTTAAACAAAAGGATCTTAATATGAGATAAAGTTGATGGTAAGAGTTAATTAAAGATTATGAATCTTGTATTTATCAAGTTAAGGCTAACATAGAGGTTGTTGCACTAATCTATAAAGAAAGACTGGAGCCAATTTGAGTAAAAGATTATGAGTTGATACTAACCGCTGATGTGATGCAATAAATCCAATAGATTAAAATCTTAAAAGAGAATCAAATAAATCAAAAAATATGAAGGGATAAGTCATGGATCTAGGAGAAAACAACTTTTATGTCAACACCATAATCAAACTAATGTGGATTCCAAGCTATAGGAAGCGTAGAAGGAAATTTTGGGTGAAGCTCATCAGATTTTACATTTTATTCATCCAGGCACCGTGAAAATATATCATGATTTGAATAAGGATTATCGATGGCCGAGGATGAAGCATGCTGTAGTGGAATATGCAAGAATTGTCTAACTTGCCTGCAAGTAAAGGCTGAGCATCAGAGACCATATAAGAAGATCCAGCCTTTGGACAGTCCTGAATGAAAATAGGAGCATATAAAGTTGGATTTTATTAGGAAGATACCTCCTACATCTAGAGGATTTGATGTTATCTGAGTCGTAGTTGATCGATTAATGAAGACTGTCCATTTTCTACTTATTAGGGAGATGCTATCGTCTGAAAGATTGGCATATTTGTTTATTAAAGAGGTCGTGGCATGAAATGATCTGCCAATGTCTATTGTTTTCGATAGGGGCACCCTGTTTACATCTAAATTCTGGATGAGATTTCAGAAAGCAATGGGAATGAGATTGCATGTCTGTACATCTTACCACCCTTAGGCAGATGGGAAATCAGAAAGAACCATTTAAACATAAGAAAACATGCTTTGATCTTGAATTATCCATTTTGGTGAAAGTTAGGATGAGCACCTTCCATTAGCAAAATTCTCGAACAACAACAACTATCATGCAAGTAGCGGCATGCCACCATTCGAGATGTTATATGGTAGTGGTAGAAAGAGTTATGAACTATTGAAATTATTAAGACCACATTGGAGAAATTAAAAAAGATTAGGGATTTTATGACAGTAGCTAAAGGAAAGAAAAAGTATTATGTTGATAATTAGTGGATACCAATTGACTTCCAGGTCGGTGATAGATGATGTTAAAAGTATCTTCATGGAAAGGGACTATTCATTTTTGCAAAGGAGGAAAGTTAAGTCCGAGATATATTGGACCATTCAAAATAATTTCTAGAGTCGGAGAAGTGGCATATCGAATAGAAATCCGTAATAAGTTAAGTGGGAATCATCATACGTTCCATGTATCTCACTTACGCAAAGGTTTGGTAGAGGGTAATGTTGTTGTTCCTTTTATATATATTAAAGTAGGTGAAAGGCTAAATTATGTGAAACAACCAATGGTTATCTTAGATTAGAAAGAGAAGCAATGGTAGAGCAAAGTGATTAGTAATGTTAAAATACAATGGAAACACCAAAAGTGATCCTAAGCAACATAGGAGTTGGAAGAGGAGATAAAACAACACTACCAGATCATCCGCATTTGGTTTAATTGTCCGTATTAGTTCACTATTACCCGTACCAGAAGATACTTAGAATATTTCCATCAAGGATTCTAACTAAGTGTTACCTAAGAGTTGAAATTCATTAAATGTCATTGTTTTACTATATGAGTTCCTATATGCATTATTTTTATAAAACCATTTATTAAATGATGCATATTATATGATGAAATAAAAGATATCTTAAAAATATTATTTATAACAAAGTAAAACATTAACGGATGAAAAGAATGACTTAAACTTCATGAAAAATATATGGGCCCAGAATGAGAAGTCTTCCAAGCACTAATGAATTGGCATTTGAATTGAGTTACTACTAAGGTATCTTAGGAGCAATGCAGTGTAGAGAGATAATAGTAGTCTAGGGAGGGAGTCACTGTCTATAAAGAGAATAGCTTGAGAGTGATTGTTAGAATCATACCGAAGCCATACCCAGGTCATACCTGAACTCACCTCCCATCAGCCCTTGAAAATAGGGCTTCCAACCCCTGGTTAAAAACTTATCATGATTTTTATTAGATCTAAGCTACATCTAGGATCTAATGATGTTCATTATGTGTTTCAATGAATAAACTTTGCAATTTTATATGTGCATGTGTGTAGATCTCGGGTTTATAACCTATCAGCTCTAGGGTTTGTTTGAGAGCTTCAAGAAGTGAGTTTGAGATCTCCTTGTGTAAAGGTTTTATCCACTGGTATGCATATCTACATGATAAACGTTTATCAAAACTATGATTTCACATGTAAAGATGACATTTTACGTTTGAAAATGATGTTATAGCATGTATGATGACGAAATTGTAAAAGTTTAGTGATGAACCTAGCTATATGAGGTCTAGATGTATTGTTAGAATCATGATATACTTAATGATAGGATAAAAATTCTATGAAGGAAAATGGACAGTGGGTTTTTTCCTTCCGCATCGAGTATTGTTACCCACATTGGACCTTCCTACGAAAATAATCTATCTTAAATCGTCTGCATTGAGCCTTATAGTCATCCCCATCATGTTTAAGCCACCAGCATCAACTGTTATAATCATCCACATTACATATTATTCGCATCAACTGTTGTCTTCATTGGAGTTTGTTCACCCGTACTAAGTGTTAAACCATCCACCTAGACTACTGCCTGGAATAGACTTAATCACCCGCATAAAATGTTACCTGCATTGACTGTTACCTATATTGACCCTTACTTAGTTGCATTTTTCATTAGTTCATCAGCATTGCACCTTAGTCACTCGCATCACCTGTCTTAGCCAGATCCTAATGCTTGTTCATTCACATTAGATGTTATGCACCTGCATCAAAAGTTCTTCATTCAAAATGAACTTTCCATCCTCATTAGGTACATTACCCATATCAAATAGTTCATTCATATTAACTTACACTTAAATTTTAAATAATGGTCATCCACATTTTGTTTAATTATCTACATTAGGTCATTGTTTCCTGACCTAAAGATACTTAGAATACTTCCATCAAGGATTCCAACTAAGTATTGACTAGGAGTTGACTATCATTAAATGTTACTACTTTACTATATGAGTTCCTATATGCCTTATTTCTATAAAATAGTTATTCAATGATCCATATTATATGATGAAATGCAAGATATCCTAAAAGTATTATTTATAACAAAATGGAACATTATTGGGTGAAAAACAATGACTGAAACATAATAGAAAAAATTTGGGCCCAAATTGAGAAGTCTTCCACGCACTGATGTATGAACTTCACTTATGTGAGTCAAACAAATGGAATGGACCATTTCATGAGTAGGCTGTGTGCCTTGTAATGTGGGTCAACAGTCAGGGATTTAGCTAACCATGATAAATACATACCATTATGGGTTGACATTTATTTTCAACCAGATGTTAGGCCTTTGCTTTGTTGATTCTAATGAAATGTTATGTAATGTTTAATGTTATGATTGACCAACTGTGAGCACTCCCGAGTTTAAGGCATTAAAAATTGGTATCAATGCTAAAGTTTAAAATAAATTGGGTCAAATAAGTTTCAAAATGTAAACTTAAACTGAAAATGAACGAAAGAAAAGGAGACCAGCCCAAGTAGCAGTGTGCCATCAGGTATGAGTTTAAATAAAAATAAGTACCAATGTGCATATGCTACTTGCTTATATATTCTTAATTGATAGGGAATTCTTAGGGCGTGAAAGTAAGGTAAGTAGTTCATAACACTTGGACTGTATAATAAAGAACTTACCATACTTGCAATTATATGGGATAAAACCTGCTAGCACGGTACTCCATTCAATAAGACTCAGAAATTACCCTTGATCTAAAACACAATCATAAGGTGTGTAAAGATTATACCTTTGATGAGCAAACCAAATGATTTATACTTTGAAATCAATAACGTCTATCTAGTTGACAAATTCTTGAACAAGATCTAAATTTTTCAAGTTTGCATCCCAGAATTAAAATTGGTGGTGGTGACGGTGTTGTTGGTAATAGCCAAAATGGCTAGGGGTGGGGGTTGCAATCGCTATGGTGCAATTAGGGTTAGGGGATTAGGTTTCTCCTAATCCCTTATTTCTATCATTTAATATTTACTTTATAAACCTCCGTTCATTAACCTTTGATAATTAATGTTTAATTACCCCTCATGGTTTATTAATGAATGCTTAATTATATAAATTCATAATATGTAACATTTATTTATTAAACTTTATCTATTAAATCCGCTTCTTAAGTATTTGTTTCATTAAATATTTAATCCATGATTATTTCTCTAAATAATCAAACACTATTAATTTAATTCATGTTTTGTGAAGCATAACATGTAACAAATAGACATTATTATTTAGTTGTTGTTCAAAATGTAACTATTTAGATCATACCTTGATAGTATTATTTATATTATAGATGATCTAGACATGTATGAAGGTTATCTTTATCATGTATCTATGTGGACTTCACCTAGTGCAAGGTGTATCTTCAATGTGTATGTTTAGTGGGTCCTAGTATATGCATTCATGATGGGCATGCATTATCTAGCTAGAATGTTCAACTTCATGTCTGGTAATTAAGGTAGTGATGCATTTCTACATGTGTATGTTGTACGATAATGTTTCCGACATGAGTTTTTCTACACTAAGGTTCCTAATATTTTAAGGTGACGTATTTGATCTTTTGGAAAAGTGAATCAACTGATAGCCTCGTGATATTATATCCACATAGATGCTAAATCTTTTTCCCCAAATAGGCAAAGGTTTAGACTAATTATGCAAGACACCTAACTTGATTTACATTGAGCTAAGACGAAGCCTCGCGATGCAACATCAACCAAAGGCGTTTGGCCTAAGCTAAAATTATATTAAGGGTGGAGCAAGGATGTTATCTATTTTTCATGGTTTAGAACCTTGAGGATGTTATCCTTTGCTTTATTGTTTTAAGGAGCGGCTAGAGCAATAATAATCAATTCATCCTGTATATTTATATCAGTACTTCTTTTATTAGGTGGAAACCTCCTAATATCATTTGGATGAAGCAAGGATGTTATCAACAAGAGCATTAAAAATCAAAGAAAGATAAAAGTGTACTCTAATGGTAGCTTGGGTGATGCAAAAAGGATTGCTCACTCTGTTATGAACAATGGGTTGGGGAAGTGCTCCCACCCTGTATGCTTAGTGTTTATATATTTGAAATAAACTTAGCATCAGCCATTGTAATTGGTTTTGAAATGTTAACTTGTTGAATGCATGTGTTAGCATGATTAATAGTGTTTTGTAACTTGTAAGCAACTATTTATGCTTCCTAATATTCAACGGTCATAATTTGATATGTTTTGCTTTGCTTATTACATCAAATGGTGAATTTGGGTGTTTAACTCTATCATTGGTGCACCTATGATTTGAGTTCATAGGATAGTATAGATTAAGGTGCCCAAGCTTCACATGAGTGGGACATGGCCTATTCCTATTGAGTTTTATTGCTTGAGGTCACTTAACATTTCCATTAGTAGAACAAAGCTGGTTCTTATGTGATTATATTGTTTTAGGATGTCCAACCCTTACATGAGTAGGAAAGACTAGATCTCATGGAATAACATTAACTTAGTTTTTCAAACCTTCACTAGAGTAAGAATAGACTGAATATTATAGGATTATATTATTTTATGGTAAGTTCATTATTCGTGTCTTGTTATATTCATCCATGTAGCTAGCATCCTAAATAACCATATTTGTTACATATTGACCCTAATGGTGTTATACCATGTTATCCTACTATTCAATGATCTTGACATAATCTTAATAGTGTTTAACTCACTAGGTGCTTTGTCTAAGAACTTCAACAAGAAAAGGAGATATATATATATATATATATATACACATATATACATATATATATATATATATATATCAAAGCACTGCTACCCCAACGATCATGGGTAGGTGTATTAGGTTGTGTCTGACCATCAACCTTGGCTAAAAATCTCAGTTCTAAGTTGAGGTTAAACATATTTCCCTTTTTGGCCAAGCAAAATGGCTTTGGCACCTTCCATGCATGTGACATGGGCTATTGCTAGTCAAAGGGATTTGCATTGCTTCAAGGAAAGGTATCTTAAGATAACTTGACCTATAGAAACGAAAGGTGTCTTAGCCTATTGTTAGACAACATGAGTTGAGTTACTACAAAGCAAGGTGACTTTTCCTACTGCAAGGAAATATGACTCGGCCTATTGTAAGCAAGATGACCTGCAGTGCTTATTTGGCCTACGTGAAAGATGTGGACACGTCAACACCTCAATTGTCCGATGTACCGGTGGTGCTTGACTTTCCCGATGTATTTCCCGAGGACCTACCAGGTGTTCCACCGGATCGCAAAATCGAATTTTAAATTGACTTTATAGCCGGTGCCCAACCTGTCGCTAAGGCACCGTATCGATTGGCTCCGACTGAGATGAAGGAGTTAATGGAGCAACTGCAAGAGTTGCTCGATAAGGGTTTTATCAGGCCAAGTATCTCTCCTTGGGGTGCTCCGGTCTTATTTGTGAAGAAGAAGGATGG